>SZWC01003228.1:161828-172034 GCA_023375785.1 Penium margaritaceum
AGAGAGAGAGAGAGAGAGAGAGAGAGAGAGAGAGGGAGAGAGAGAGAGAGAGAGAGAGAGAGAGAGAGAGAGAGAGAGAGAGAGAGAGAGATAGAAAGAGAGAGATTGAGCAGTTTTGCCCTTATCTACGCCCCTGTTGTAGCCTATCCTTGTTTTCTCCCAGGCACCCCCAATCCCCCGAGAAATTCCCCCTCATCTACAGTCACCACCTAATCTCCTGTCATCACCCGTGTCCCACTCATTCCGTGCTCTTCTCGCATCCGTTGTTCTTACCCATGTGACCCACCCTACGTGCGGCTTGTGCCCGTGCAACTCGTGCCCCTTACACCTTTGTTTCCACGGCGGTGCTGCAGCTGATGGGATTGAGCAGCCTCTCCTCCCCCCAGCATCGCCGCTTGTGCCGCACACCACCCCCTTCACATGACTACACCTCATACCCATCATATCCACTTCCTGGATATTCCCTTTCTCCCCGACGTCGCTGCAATTGTTGGGTTTTGGAGCAGCCTCTCCCCCCCCAGCCACGTCACCCCACCGGCGTCTCTAACTCATCCTTCACTCGCCTCCTCTCCATTTTACCCAATACCCAGCATACCCACCTTTTTCACAACAACAGGTCGTCTCTGGCGAGCTCCCACCTCTACTCATTGACCCCAGCATACCCAAAAGACGGGCTTGCCCAACGTTCGATTGATTGCGATCAATCGGCCTCCTGAGTAGGTTTTTACGTGAACTAACAAGATAACCCTGGGTCAGTCAGAGAGTGTTGTCCCCCACTCCAAAGTGCCTGGTGATGACCCTCGGGTCTGATCTACGCCTCTGTTCTTTTGGAGGTCACCACCACTCGACTGGTGGTGTTATTCCCTTCGCGTCGTACATCCTACCCATGATGGAGTAAAGGAGGGGGTGGATTTTTATGACCTACTCTTGAGGTTCCAAAAGAAAAAAAAAGATGATGATGATGATGATGATGATGATGGTGAATACCAGGGGACAAAGTTTTCGCTGAGCAAAAAATTCGACCGCAAAATAAAGCGTTGGATTGAATTAAGCGGCGAAATTTATTTCCAGTGTTAAAAGATTTTAAGTTTTTTTATAATTATTTTCCCCCAAAAACCTTTCTTTCAGGGGGAATTTGAAGGACATGCCCTAGAGTCCTGCACACCTTGTCTGTGGTGACACATAAAATCATACAAAACTTGCCCCCAACCCCCAGATCTGCAGGTAAAACAAATTTTAAAATTTTTACCGCAAAGAAGAATAAACTTTTCCCGCAATATTGCGGTGAGCGAAAAATTTGCCCATTGGATTGAATTGAGCGGCGAAATTTATTTCCTTGGTGACGACAACTATGACGATGACGATGACGATGACGATGGTGATGATGATGATGATGATGATGATGATGACAATGGTGATGATGATGATGATGATGATGATGATGATGATGATGATGATAATGATGATGATGGTGGTGGTGGTGGTGGTGGTGGTGGTGGTGGTGGTGGAGGTGATGGTGATGGTGATGGTGATGGTGATGGTGATGATGATGAGTTTATCACTTCTTCTATGGCTATCTCTCCCCTTCTCCTGGCTCAACATGGACTAGCCATGCCCGTTACATCCAGACCATTTGTAGTTCCCCAAATTGTAGTTGGAGTAGTTCATAAAGTCAAACAATATGCAAGGAGGCCTTTTACGATTTCTCCTTCGGAAACTTCCAATCCATCTTGTTGCTCACAAAGTTGTGAGAAGCTCCTCCATCCAATAGTGCAAGTATCATTTACTAAATTTTGTAACTCCTCGGTTGGTGGAAGCTAATGACTTGCTGTAGTAGTTGGATGCAGCTATTGGTAACCTTCTATCCTCACACTGAAATAGAAAGAGAACGCCAATCAGACACAAGAAAAACTACTTTGAACGCTCTACAAACCACATGGCACTGCCTGGTTGCCAACCGCCGAGCTCGCATGCAATTTTGCGGCCTCCACAACCAAGACACGATCCCTTTCGAAGTGGTTTGCGGCAAACTACCTGAAACTCGACCTCGTCTGGAGAGTTTCAGAAACATACCAGCAGTCAACATCCAACGACGGGATTTTCGAAGCACATGGCAAAAACTTGGCAAGAAGCTCGCAAAGACTCAAGCACCAATGAAGGGAAGGACCGACGAGCATCGAATGGACACCGAGTTCCACGCTGGTGATTGCGTCTTACTCAGTTTGGAGAACGTCAGGTTGCAAGGCCAGAAATGCGCACCTCTCAAGCTCAAGTGTTGGGGTTGCTACCAATTAAGAAAATACGAACACCTGTCCCCGCCAAAGCATACTCTTACGATGCCGCATTGTACGCGTCACCTAACTCGAGCATCCAATACCCTAAGCATGCCTCGTCTTTGTTTGGGTTCAATTGGCTATATGCCACCTGTTGTATCGACTACATGAGACATGCCTTGAGTTTGAGGTTTAAATTAGGAATGCACCTGGTTTGAAACTTAATTGACAGGATGCCATGGGTCTACATATTATAGGAGGAGTGCTCCGAATTTGAAAATGTATGTGTAATCTTACTCTGGGCAATAGTCGGACACGTCATACTCGGTGCATTACAATATTAATTTTACAAGTTTTGTTGAATTCAACGAAACGTTCGTGGCCTATGAAGTTCCATCTAATCAATGGCTAAACTACCCTCATCGATCTTTTTGAATACCAAGTATAAATGTCTTGGAATGAGGTTCAACCATGTTTCGTCAACATGTCCTAGGGGTGAATGTATTTTCACAGATCTTGGCCTCGAAGATGGATGTGACAGTGTTTCACTCAACCAGGCTTGCAAAAGATGACATCTTGTTCCATGTCCTTTCTTAGTAAGTACTTGTCAACAAGTGAATTTCGGGAAATCTTTCTCAAGATGTTATTGTAAAACTCACTCAAGTGATGGCATTATGTTATCAATGTACGAAGTCATGGCTTCTTGTCATTATAATTTCAAACCAGAGACACCTTTCATTGGAGGCACAAACACGTGGCATTTGTCTTAGATGTGGTATAGACTGGGAGCATCTCACCGGCCAGGCCATCTTCTTTCCACACTCTTGTACAAATGCTCAACTGTTCTGACCTTATCGTTGAAGTACACTTAATTGTTGACCACTTGTCCCAATTCCACAGATCATCCTTTTCTCTGCAACTTCTACATGTTCACCATATAGATTCTGTTCAACATAACACTGAATCCCGGAATAGGTGTTTGCGTGTGAAAGCATGGAGAAAGAATGAATTACTGCTTTATAATGATTCTCGTGACATTACGGGTGTCACATGACTTGCTTCGCTTGATCAACAACGCATGTAAGGAATCGGGCATGGAAATAGAGCTAGTATTCTTTTTATCGTTCCGGATACAACTGCATTTTATCTTAGCTGGTGAATATCGCATCTACAAACCTTCGATGGCATGGATATCTTGGGAACATCACCCTCCTCGAAATCTGCCGACTTTTCAAAAGAGTTTCTCGAAGCAAACATTCATAAAAGGACGTCGCACGATCACTTGTTCCGAGCAACCAATACTCCAATCTTGCTTCAAAACATGTCTATATATGCTTGAAGATAACACTAGTTCGAAGTACAATTTGGAATCAAATTCTTATTTACCCCCACATTGGACCATTGATTGAGAGGATACCCCCACTCATGAAAATGACAACANTGACTTGTCTGCGGGTCATGGGGGAGTGTTGAAGTTCGTTGACCACTCACAACTCTATGCCCACTTGTCTCCCACACTCTCCACACACTCATGTACAGATTGAACAACAATGGTGCTACCTGGGGAGGTGTCAGACGCGCCCATTCTGACTGGAGCCGTTGCTGCCCTCACACTACTGATGGACCCAGGAGTGCCCTCGGGCACAGATGCAACCATTGCATGATTTCCATGACTCTCCATGACTGTCTATGATGCGGTAGATGCTAGGGCTCGTACATTCTCACTGCCGTGCCCTGCATCACTTTCTTGTGGCTTGCATGTGATGGGGGAGCTGTATTATCCCGGGTGCTGATCCTTAGGGGGCCACCTTGCCAGTCTCGACCGTGCTCGGTGAGTAGCCGCCCTCGGTTAATTCCGAGTGGTCGGGCTCGACCCCCGGGTGGCGGCGTCAGCCCACTCGAGCTCATCGCTTGAGGTGGGTGAGCGCTCACCGGTACTAGCGTTGCCCGCTCCCCTTCATTCTCTTGTCTCGTTCTTGAGTGCTAACTCTGCAAGTCATTACCGCATCCATGGCGTATCCCGTTCGTTGGAGCCTCCTGCACTCTCCCATCATGCTATCCTAGACCTAGCACACAATGAGAGGTTCTAACAACTACTGGTATCAGATCAGTGTGAGAAGTTTTTCCCTCACCGCCCCGCGATCCTGGTCTGGGGATCTCCGTGGCCGTCATCTCCCGCGGCTCACGCATCGTCGAGTCCATGCTCCCTTCTCACGCCGTCCTCGCCTCTCGCACATGGGAGCAGCCGTCTAAGCTGCATCACTCCCGCACTCCGCCTTCTCTTGGCCGTGGCGGGTGACTGATGCCTCGCGACGATCTGCATCCCGCTTGCACGTATCCGCGGATTCTCCGTGTCGGGATCTTCCGTTGGCCATCCCGCAGCACCCGAAAACTCTCACGCTCTTGCACAACCCATATGGGCTGTAGGTGAGATCGTGTGTGGTGGCCTTGGGCAGAACCCGCCATCTGTTGCTGCCAGTGCTCTCTCACTACATGTGTAGCCCACAGCTGTGCTCCCGTACACACTGCACCCGACTGTGTCATCTTACTGAGCAGCCTCTCTTGGCTACTCTCTCAGTCGGCTGGGAACTCGGGCGCATCTACCGTCCGCCCACTGCTCTCCGCAACACATCCCCTCTTGCGGTGCCTGCTTGATGCACTCGGCCACCCCTGCGGGTCCTTCCCTCTGCAACCACTCTCATTGGCACACGTGTGTGATTCTCTCGAATCTCAACTGCTGTTCTTTACCGCCGGCTGCACCCAAACTGTCTCCTGCCCTCAGCTGCCTCTGTAGCTGCAGTCGTCATCCTGGACTCTCCACCTCTCCACGGACCCCCCGACGAGGAGCTTGACTCCCCTCGGACTGCCACACGGTACGCCGACGACGGGTGGGAGGACCCACGTGACCACGACCCTCCCACACTCCCAGACACGGACACTCCACTCTGGTTCCGTATGCTCGACTCTNACTACTGGCAGAATGACATAGAGAGAGAGGCAGCCGCGCATGAAGAGGAAGTCAATCGTCAGGTCTACACTGAGGACGACCTGCCTCCGTCGCCTCCTCGTCCCACAATCATGCAACCAGCAGCTGGTGCTTCATCATCCACATCTGCATCCACCTCGCACACCACTGTAGGCCCTTCTCCCGCCGCTACTGCATCTGCTGCACCGCCTCCTGTTCCAGAGGTGCCAGGGGTCATCCCTGTGCTCCCAGTGCACACAAACTCCGTTGGCCTAGCAGGTGCCGTGCTTGACGCAGCAGCTGGAGCGGCAGCCACCTTTGTTGCAACTGCCCGTGCCTGCAGGGCTCCCACGTAGACAGCCGTGGGTCGTGTAACCGAAGCGTACTCTCAGACAGCAGCCTCACTCACGCTGATCGCAGCAGCAGCAGCAAACGTCGCCACCCAGATCACAGCAGCAGCAGCCTCCGTTGCAACTGCAGCCTCAACTGCTGCTGACTCCACTGCAGCCGCCGTCGGCTCTATCCGCGCCTCCACTGCAGCAGCTGTTCTAACCCCCACAGGTGCTCCACGCGAGCTGACTCCACACGTCACCACGGGGGTCCTGGTGGTATCTGCATCAGCTGCAGTGGCTGGAGCCACTGTCACAGGTCTTCTGTGCCTGACGGTGGCTGCTGCAGGGTGGGTGGCCGTGCTCTTCTCCTCGGCCGCAACGGTGGTGGCACCCCTCTTCTCCTTGCTGCCCCGTCATTAGTGCGGTGAGACCACATCNCATCCTCCTTCTCTTCTCTTTACCTCTTCACTTTCATCTCCTCTCTGAGCTCTGTTCATCTCTTCCTTGCATTCTACCTACCATCATGCCTGGACAGGAAGAGAAGTTAGAGGCCCTTCAGGCCGCCCTTAGCGAGGCTCAGGCTGAGCGCCGAAAGGCGCAGGATGAGCTTGAACGTGAGCGTGACGCACAGCAGGAGTTGGCAGCCACAGTAGCTTCCCTTGTGTTTGAACGTCTTCGCTCCATCCCAGCTTTTGCAGACGCTCTTCCCCCTGTCCAATCAGGTTCCACAGGGTCCTCAGCACCATCGGGCGGCGGCATTGCTAACGCCTCTGCCCCCTCTCACTCTGTTGGGGTAGCCGCTGCCGGTGCTCTTCCACCAGCACGGCAGAAGGATTTCGAAACACTGCCACCTCACTTCACCCCAAAGCTCACCTTCACCTCATGGGAGACACGCTTCAGCGCGTGGGCTCAGGGTGAATTGCTGTGGGAATACTACTCTCCCGCCAAACCTCCGTTTGTGCCCCAGCCGGCGGAGGCTGCCCGTGNATCTGCATGTCTCCCAAGCAGAGCTCGAACGCCTCGCCTCTGCACCTGTCCCTGCGGATGCCCCACCGGGGATTGGGCCGCTCTTTGATTTCACTGCTGCACGCCTCACTGACTGGTGGAATGCCCTCCAAAACAAGCGCATGCATCGCGCCGCCATCGCAGCAGTCACCACCTCCTCACCCTCTATCACCTCAACGGCCTCATCCACTACCTCCTCCTCTCAGTCATCTGTGCACTACGCCCAGGGTGCCTCCCGTAGCAGTGGCAGTGGCTCTGGCTCCGGCCGTGGTGGAGGACGTGGGGGCAAAGGGCGTGGGGGTGGACGTTGCAGCAAAGGCTTTGGACCACCCGCACCCGAGGTCACTTGTTGGAACTGCGGCTCCACCGGCCACTCTGCACCCAAGTGTCCTGCTCCCCGTGATGACGTTCGTCTTGCCTCATCCATGCGTGCGCATTGGGCACGCACCGGTGTCACATCCTCCTCCGCTGCTGCCGCAGTGACTGTCTCATCTTCCTCACCAGCCTCATCCGCCCCGGCTCTGGCTACCACACTCGCTCCTCTGCAGCCGACACCGAGTCCACCCAACCCCTGGGGCTGGGTGCCACCGCCGACTGGTCCCTACTACGGGCCGCCGTCGTCCCACTACTCCGTTCCGCATTGGGCTCGAGATGACGGCCAGTACTCCGATCGCTTCTCTGATCCCTCCTCCGAGCGTTCATCCGATCGCCGGGATGAGGAGCGCGCCCTTGAGCGCCGTCTCGCCGAGCTTCTCCACCTTCGCTCTCAGGGAGGTGAGAGTGTGAGTGGCCACCCTGTCGTGTTTTCCTGTGAGTCCGACGTTACCCTCCGTGGCCCCTCCTCTGGTGGTGTACAAGGAGAGTTGCCTGTTGACCGTGCTTGGATTGAGGAGTGGCAGTCTCAGACCTTCCCTTCCCGTTTGGGTCATTCCTCATCCTCTCCCCTTTGTGGCACTGTTGCAGTCTGTCTCGTTCTCCCCTCCACTCGTGCGTCCCCTGGCCTCTGGATCATTGATTCGGGGGCGACCCATCACATGACCTCTTGTCGCTCCTCCTTCGTGTCTCTCGGGCCTGTGCAGCCTGTACGCTCTGTTCGCACTGGCTCCGGCCAGCTGCTCCCTGTCTAGGGTGTTGGCGTCGTCCGTTTCGTTGGTCCAGGCGGTACTGTGTACCTCCCTGACGTTCTGTATGTCCCTGACCTTGAGGTCAGCCTGCTGTCCGTGACCACCCTTGACGACCAAGGAATGGACTTCTCGTTTAGCCGCGGTCTTGCCTCCATCTCTCTCCGCTCCTCTGGCCATGTTGTTCTGCGTGGTGTGCGCTGTGATCGCCTTTTCCGCGTCCCTCTCACGTTGCCCTCTCCTTCCGCTGCCTCTGCCTTTGTTCATGTCGCACCCTCTCTGTCGCCTGAACACGCTGACCTCATGCACCGTCGCCTCTGTCACATCCACACTGCTGCCATCCAGCGTCCTCTCCGTCTGCAACCTGCTCACGGCCTTGATCCTGCCACTTTCTCTCCGCCTTGCACATCCACCTGCCTTGACTGTGCCACTGGCAAGATGCACCGCTCTCCCTTTTCCACCTCTGAATCCACTACCTCTCACCCCTTGACCTGGTGCATGCCGACGTCATGGGCCCCCTTTCCCATGACTTCCTAGGCGGCCTTGTTTGATACGTACTGTGTCTCACGGATGACTACTCCCGTTACCGCTGGGTCTTTGCACTACGTCACAAAAGTGAGGTCACTGACGTTCTTGAATCCTGGCTCCCTCAGGCAGAGCGTGCCTGTCAGCGCTCCTTACGTGTGTTTCGCAGTGACCGGGGTGGTGAATTCTTTGGCCCCACGTCCCGTTTTCTCGAGTCTCGTGGTGTCAGACTTGAGGCCACTGCGCCGTACACGCCTCAGCAAAATGGTGTGTCTGAACGCTGGAACCGTACACTTGCTGACGGTGTCCGCTCTCTCCTCTCCGCCTCTGGTCAATCTCCCCTCCTTGCGTTTGAGGCTATGTCGTACATGACTTGGGTCTGGAATCGTATCCCACACGGACCCCTTCCCCACACTGTCACTCCCTTTGAACGCTGGACTGGACGGCGTGCTGATCTTCGTCTTGCCCGCGTTTGGGGCTGCCTTGCATCCGTCTGGATCCCCTCCGACCAGCGCAGTGGTAAGCTGTCCCCCGGCGGTCGCCTTTGTGTCTTCCTTGGTGTCTCCCCCTTCTCCAAAGCATGGCGCTTCTGGGATCCCTTCCGCTGTCGTGTCGTTGAATCTCGTGATGCCCTGTTCTTTGAACATCTGTTCGAGCGTGACACTCCCCGCTTCGGTGGGTCCCTCTCTCCGCCTCTTCGGGGTGGGGGTGGGAGTTCTCTTCCCTCTGGTCCTGATCCTTCTCCCTCGGTCCGTCCCTCGGTCCCCTCTGTCACACCCTCTACTGACCAGAGCTCACCGCTTCTCGCATCTCCCTCCCTGGTCCCCTCACCGTGGACGGCTCCCGTGGTCTCACCCACTTCCTCGGGCTCCCCTCCCGGCTCCCCCGCCGTGTCATCCTCTGCTCCCATTCTTGGTGCCGTCTCACCACCTTCCCCTGTCGTCTCGGATTCATCCCCTGTCTCCTTCTCTCCACCTAAGTCCCCTAGTCCTGCTGTTCCTTTATCTGCTGCGCGGGCTCCATCTCTGCCCCCAGTCTCACCCTACACTCGCGGTGGCCGCCTCCGGGCTCTTCCCACTCACTCTCACCCTGTTGTCTCTGGTGACACTGGCCTTCGCGCTCTTGGGCTTACCACCACTGCTGTCTCTGTTGTTCATCCCAGCACTGCCCTTGGCTACTCCCTTGTTGAACAGGAGTTCCAATCTGCCATGACCTCTGCTGTCGCCGGCTATGTTGCATCATGCTTTGCTGCCGCCGGCCTCTCTCCTCTTCCTCCTGAACCCCAGACTGTTCAGGCGGCGCGCACCGCCACTGACTCCCAGTTGTGGGAGCAAGCCATGAAAGCTGAACTTGATGCCCTGTCTGAGCATGGGGTGTATGACCTCGTTGATCTCCCGCCTGGGCGCAAGGCCGTTGCGGCCAAATGGGTGTACCGACGCAAACTGAATCCAGACAACTCAGTTGAACGCTACAAGGCTCGCCTCACGGCCAAGGGATTCTCTCAGATCCCTGGCATTGACTTTGATGAGACCTTTGCACCGGTCGGCCGCTATACCACAGCCAGAGCCTTGCTCAGTCTAGTCGCGCAGCATGACTGGGAGCTTGAGCAGATGGACGTCAACAATGCCTTTCTCCATGGCAAGTTGGATGAGGAGATTTACATGGTCCAGCCACCCGGTTTCGCCGATGGCACAAACCGAGTTTGGCGTCTGCGCAAAGCTCTCTATGGCCTTAAGCAGTCCCCACGGTGCTGGAACCAAGAAATCACTGCTACCCTTGAAAAGGGTGGCTACAAGCGGAGTGCTGTGGACCCAGCTCTCTTTCTTGGGCCCCCCACCAAGCCGCTTGTGGCCATTCTTGTCTATGTGGACGACCTCCTCATTGCCTCGCCCGACGCCTCGTCGGTGACTGCCGCGAAGTCGTTACTCCAGTCAGCATACAAGATGAAGGACCTTGGTCCAGCCCGTGTCTTCCTCGGGATGGAG
>SZWC01003229.1:13112-23122 GCA_023375785.1 Penium margaritaceum
CAGTGATGTCAGAAGAGGGTCGGAGTCGAAGGGTCGGAGTCGGAGTCGATGCATCTACCCTTGGGGAATCCCAAAGGTCGGAGGGTCGGAAAGGGTCGGGTCACGAAAAACGCGCAGAATGCAGCACAGCACCCTCAGTTGCACTTACATTCTTAGTTTGAACACACATCCATGTTATTGTACATGTCACACATCAAACATGTGGGCTGATTCCTATGCATTGCATGTTCATGTTCTGTTCATGATTGTAGAAGCACACATGTCCAATCTATTGATCATGTTCGCAAGTGAAAGATGAAGGGAAACAAGAGTAACAAGTGAAGAAAACAAAGAGGGGTCACACTCCCCTAAAGGAGGTCATTCCACCCCTTACTACGCCTAATCCCTATCACGACGCGCAGCCGCCTTCCTCTTCTTAGCTGCAGCCTTCTTCTTCTCTTCTGCTGCAACCCTTGCTCGCTGCGCCGCCCTTGCCTTCTCCACAACATCCGCCCTCTCCTTTGCCGCACTTGCCGCCACTGCGGCCTTGTTCCCCACTGTCTCAACCTCCGCCCGCTGTCGTGGGCGACGACCATAAACACGAGACTCTCCCGTTGTTGCCTCCTCCACCTCTTCCGCCATCACCTCATCCCCCTCATCCCCCTCATCCTCGTCCTCCAAATCTGCCCCAACGTTGAGGTCATCATCCACCCAATCCTCGTCGTCACCGTCCTCTCCCTCTTTATCTTCCGCCTCCTTACCCCTCCCAACTGTCCCTGCTCCCTCGCCTTCGCCCTCGCCTCCCTCCGCACCCTCGGTTGCCTCCTTCTCACCCTCCCTTGGCACAATTGCCAACATCACCTCGTCCTCGCTCTCCACAAACTCCTCACCATCCTTCTCTACTCCTTCACGAAGCACCTTCCCTCCCTCTGAAATCACCTCCTCCCCTTGTTCCTCAACCTCCCCATCCGCCTCACTTGCCGACACCTCATTCTCCACCATCGCGGTCAGGTCCTTTGCCATCTTCCGACCCTTCTTGCCATACATCTTCACAAGACGGATATGGCAACGCACAAGCATCTCCAACGTCGCAACCTTCAGCCGGTTGCGACGAGCTGTGTGGATCAACTCATGCGCGCTAAAAGCACGCTCGCACTCCGAAGATGCCGCCGGCTGTGCCAAGATCCTCATCGCCACCTTGCGGAGGTTAGGTAGCCCCAGCCCATACTTGAACCACCAGCGATGGGCTGGAAGCTCCCCTGTTGACACGTGCACCATGGCTGCCCGCGCTTTGTTTGCCGCATCTTGCGACTGCTTCCCGGTCAGAGATGGTGCCATGTCGCCAGTCTCAAAGGCCTCGATCTCCTTCTCCACCATAGGCCAAATGGACTCGGGAACCATCTTCTCAAGCACCACCTCCCAATGCGCAACCGTNAAAAGCACGCTCGCACTCCGAAGATGCCGCCGGCTGTGCCAAGATCCTCATCGCCACCTTGCGGAGGTTAGGTAGCCCCAGCCCATACTTGAACCACCAGCGATGGGCTGGAAGCTCCCCTGTTGACACGTGCACCATGGCTGCCCGCGCTTTGTTTGCCGCATCTTGCGACTGCTTCCCGGTCAGAGATGGTGCCATGTCGCCAGTCTCAAAGGCCTCGATCTCCTTCTCCACCATAGGCCACATGGACTCGGGAACCATCTTCTCAAGCACCACCTCCCGATGCACAACCGTCTCAATGTCCCCCCCCATGTTTGTTCCGAAGTGCATGGGGTGGATCCGCCTAGCCGCGGCATAAAGAGGAGATGCCATCTTCTCATCCCACCGCTCCTTGAGCTTCACACCCACAAAATCCACCCACTCCTTCCGGACCACCGGTGGACGCCCCCGACCCCTTGACTCCCCCAACTTCCTCACAGCCTCAGTCGCATCGAGAAGTGCCTCGTAGATGTCACCAGCAGTCCCCCCCCGGCTGTCCGCCTTCCTCAGTGCCTGTAGGAGGGGGGTGAGGAGAGCCTTAACCTCCTTCACTTGTCCCCAAAACCCGGGGCTCCTCACGTTCCCCCTCACCACCCTCTTCCTCTTTTGATACCCCCGGTCCCTTCCCCCTCCCAGCATGTCCCACGTCTCAGTTTCCACAAGCCGCTCCAACGTCTCGCGCTGGTCAAGCAAGCGCTCAAGCATGCGCTGCAAGGATGCAAACCGCGTCTCAACCGCAGCCGCCAACACCTTCCCTCCACTCTCCTTCTTGAACCATGTGCGGTTCGTTCCACTATGGCGGAAAAATGCCACAATCTTCTCCGCCCGACGAAGCACCTCCGCACCCCAATCAGACTTCGCCACGTCCTTCATGACAAGGTCGATAGCGTGCGCTGCACATCCTTGGAAGAAGATGGTCGGGTACTTGTCCATGAGGGTGGTGAAGGCCTTTGTGTTCACCGACGCATTGTCGCAAATGATTCCCACCACCCTCTCCTCTCCCACCTCCTTGATTGCTTGGTCTATGACGGTGGCCACGTGGTTCGCATTACGTACGAAGCCGCATGCATCCCTTGAGAAAATGTGCCACACCCCCTCCGCATTGCTCGCCATCGCATTGTAAATAGGGCGAAGTTGCTTGTCGCTCCACTCATCGCATCCGATGCTCAACCCATAGAGATCCCACTCCGACCGACTCTCCGCCTCCGCCAAAGACTTGTCGAGGGCGGGGAGCAACACTTCCATGACATGGTTGCGAGATGGAAGGGTGAAAGCCGGGTTGGTCTTTCGTGCCACCTCGACAAGTTCAAGAAGAACTTCCTCTTGGCAAAACGACAAGGGCAATGCACGTTTTGCCATGAGCTTGACGATTACGGTTTGACAATCCTTGTTTGCTTGCTTGTCCGTGTAATCCTTCAACGTGGTTTGGTGTGCACCGGATGTGCCGGCCCGGGGGAAGGTGTTAAGAATGCCTTGGGCCACCGAAGAGCTCGTTCCGGCGGAGGTGCCGGTCTCCCTTGCCTCCTCCTCCTCCTCATCCTCTTCACCCTCCCCCACCACTTCCACTTGCACACCCGTCTCCATTTCTTTTTTCACAATCTCCGCTCGAAGCTTCCTCCAATCCACACGAGAGGAACGCCCTCCCCATGCCTTCCCCTTCCCCTCAAAAAGAGCCTTGTCATAAGGGACAAAGTCCTCCGGCACTACGATGACGGGCAACTTGAGAAGCTTTCGCGTTTTGGGTGGAGGAACCTTGCACTTGATGATGTCGGGTGAGTTGTGGGCAAAATGATGCTGGATGCGGTTGCTTCCCCCCCCATATGCCCCCCCGCATAAGCCACATTGAAATCCCGGACCCGGCTTCGAGGTGGGATAAGGAAGGCAAAATTGTGTGAGTCGCCTAGTCACGACTTCAGCACAAGAAAGCCCTTTCTCCTTCGGCGGCATGGTGGAAAATGAGTGGGGTCGCTGGAGATTTTTCTTTCACTGTCACCTGCTCTCTCCCCTTTTTTGCTAGAGTTCTGTGCGCAAGTCTTTGTCCCTGTTTCTGGCAGAGACTCTGCATGCGCAGACAAAAATGCAGAAGACAGGAGCCGGAAGTGACGGCCCTGCTTTAGGTCACAGCCGTGCAACGGCGTGGAGTGAGAGAAAGGCACGCGGAAAACAAAAAAAAAAAACACAGAGGGTAGGCCGCGAGCGGCGAAGAGCCGCCCGCTGCCGTGCGGGTAAAATCGGCCAGCAGGTTCGCGCAGGAAATCTTCCTGCCCGAACCTGCCGGCCCGTCGATGTGGGCCATCACCCCCATCGACGAGGCACAGGGATGAGGCACAGTCATCCCTGTGCCCTATCGATGTGGGTCATGGCCCACATCGATAGGGCAGGGCACGGCCCGTCGGGCTGTTGGCTCCCTACGCAAACCCCCCCCCCCCCTCCAGCCGTCAGTTCGCAAAGCGAACGATGGATGGGGGGAGTTTTTTGCGTTAGGTCGAAGTGGGTCCCAACCCACGTGGCGTCTGGGTAGAAGCGCGCGTCTGGGCTTCCACCCAAACGTCGAAGTCGGCGTCGACGTCGCGTCGACACCTTGGACGCGTCGACGCCGACTCTTACCACAAGAGTCGGACGTCGACTCAAACACTGGTGTGTGTGTGTGTGTGTGTGTGTGTGTGTGTGTGGTGTGTGCGTGTGTGTGTGTGTGTGTGTGTGTGTGTATGTGTGTGTGTGTAGTTTGTGGTTTCTGGCATCATACCAGGAAAAAAAGTGGAGGGAGGGCATGAGGCCTGAGTGAACGCACATAACACAACACAACACAACACAACACAACACAACACAACTTTTCTCATTAAATGAAATGGGACTTGTATATGGCCCTAGATCCGGCAAGAAGCCCTTTCATTAGTGTCTGACCTCTACACCATCAACACTCCACGATACAACTCAGAACATACCACATACTCAGAACGGCCCAGGTTTATGAGCTCAAACTGCTATACTCAGCCCGTAGGCCCTTATCAACTCCTATCGTATACTCAGCCCGTAGGTAGGCATGAGCGAAAAAGCATCCGCTATCCGGACATCCCAACTGTCCGCCCGGTAGCCGGATCGCAGACCATCCAGATGTATCCAAGTTATCGAATACGTCCGGATGTATATAAGGTGCATCCGGATATCCTGATGATCCGGATGGAGCGGATAATCTGAAGGGGTATCCGTACCTTCTGGGCGACGGAAGGCCCGTGCAAACGTGCGTGCCGCACCAGTACATGCTAACCTATCATTATAACTGCACCCCCCCCCCCCCCCTTCTCGAAGGTACCGCAGGAATCCACGCAGTCGAATCGTACGCCGACGTCGCCGAAGAGTCCGCGCCTCGTGTAATCCAATAGCGTCGGCCAGTGATGTCAGAAGAGGGTCGAAGTCGAAGGGTCGAAGTCGAAGGGTCGGAGTCGAAGGGTCAGAGTCGAAGAGTCAGAGTCGAAGGGTCGGAGTCGAAGGGTCGGAGTCGAAGGGTCAGAGTCGAAGAGTCAGAGTCGAAGGGTCGGAGTCGAAGGGTCGGAGTCGGAGTCGATGCATCTACCCTTGGGGGATCCCAGAGGTCGTAGAGTCGGAAAGGATCAGGTCACCAAAAATGTTCAAAATGATAGGTAAGGTGCTAAAAACTGGTGCCTTTATCTTCTAAACACGTATAAGCATGCTAAAACATCATTTGACCGGCTTTTAGATTCCGGGTTCATGAACCCAATTGTCTGGGTGAGTTGTCCCTCCACCCACAAGCCGGTCCAGATGAGAAAATTCACCAGGCAAGGTGCTGCAGGTACGGGCGCAAACAAAAATTGGTCAACCGCATGTCTGCAGGTAGGTAAAAAAAAAAAGAAAAACCTGACCGCTGACGCCTGTGGCTGCCTGCGTGTCAATTGACGCGCAGGCAGCCCTGCTCGTCAGCATACGCGCAACCTCTCTCCAACCTGTCAGTTCGTAGTGCGAACTGACAGATGCGAGTGTTGACGCCGTCAACTGACAAGCAGTCTCCACTGGACTGCGCGTCGGTTGCGGCGCGTCACTCCAGTCCCCCCCCCCCTGGCCCCCAACCTTCCAGTTCGCAGCGCAAACTAGGGTTGCCGCGCGTCACAGTTGACGGCTATAAGCAGCGGCCGGCATGTGGAGGCTCTTGCGGACGGCAGGGGAAGGTCATATTGACCCCCCCCCCNGAACTGACAGATGCGAGTGTTGACGCCGTCAACTGACAAGCAGTCTCCACTGGACTGCGCGTCGGTTGCGGCGCGTCACTCCAGTCCCCCCCCCCCTGGCCCCCAACCTTCCAGTTCGCAGCGCAAACTAGGGTTGCCGCGCGTCACAGTTGACGGCTATAAGCAGCGGCCGGCATGTGGAGGCTCTTGCGGACGGCAGGGGAAGGTCATATTGACCCCCCCCCCTCCCCTCCCTCCAGGCCAGCGAGGCCTCTAGGTGGTAGCGCGCACGTGCGCTTCTACCCAGAGGGTGAAGTCGGCGTCGACGTCGCGTCAATGCTATCGACGCGCCGATGCCAACCTCTCCCACAGAGGTTGGACGTCGACTCAAACACTGGCATCAGCGCAGGTCTTAATTGTTGGTCATGCGGTGCGGTTTGCGATGCGACAGCTTGTTCTGCATGGAGTCTAAAGTGTCGGCCAGTCAATCAGTTTTTCATTCGTCACAGCGATTGGGGACTTCCACGATCGTCGGGACGTCTTCAAGCCATGCTGGAACGTTGTCCGAGGCGCCAGCGACGGCAACAACACAGAGTACACCTACGACTGTCACAGTCATTGCCCTTCAAACCCTACTCAGGCGGCAACCGCCGACAGCCAGGCAGCAGGCGCGTCAGCAGCCACCGAGAAATCTGAGCCCGTGATCACCAGTGATGCGGGTAATCCTATCCGGACCCACTACGACCTCCGCGGCGACAGGGCTTTTTGCAAGCACGGCTGCACGAAAGATGGCGAGCCACAAAGTTTGACCGCCGCCGGGAAGGAATGAATGAAACCCAGTGTGGAACCACCTCGCTGCTCGCCACCCAGACAAGTTTGACGTTTTGGTCGCTGCTGAAAAAGAGCCGCCGGGATAAGGTTTGGAAGACCAGATGAGATCGAGATCTCGATCTCATCTCGAATTTCAAGACAAATCTTATTCTGTCTCAATCTCGCTCGTTTCAGGATGACACACATCTCTATCTCATCTTGTTTTTCGCTCCGCATACTCGGTCTCATCTCGATCGCGAAAATCTGCAACGAGATTCTCATTTTCTCGAGATTTCTCAAAGTACATCAGAGTGTGTGGATGCCATGTGAGCATGGCACATCCATTGCTTGGTCATGTGCCGCATTTTCATGATAAGAGCGCATGCCAATACATCGTTGCACGCATGCTGACATCCACATGACGGGGTGGGGAAGGAGGAGGTTTCGAGATGAGACTTTCAAGATACTGTCTCGAAATTGTCAGACTGTCAGAATCTCGATCTCGATCATCTGGAAAAATGAGATGATCTTGATCTCATCTCGTTTCTTGGAGATTTTTCAAGATTTTCCAGATTTCAAGATTGCCAAATTTTCGAGATTGTCTCTTTCTTGTTTTCCACGCCTTACGCCGGGAATTCTGAAGAAGTGGCGGCCATTCCTTGTCCATGCATCGCAAACCGCGATCGGTGAATCGCTGTCCGGTGTCGCCACGTTCTGCAAAGACACATTGCGCAGCTGTATCTGAAAGTGGATCATGGAAAAAGCAGAAGCTTACAAGCGACAGTCGACTCCAGATGGCTACATGTGGCGTTCAAAACGCTGCAACCGCAGTGTTTGAGCTCATGCATCGTACCACCAGGCAAGCGTGGCGTATCGAAGGACATCCGCGGTGCTCCAAGCGTATTCCATCCGGCAGTCGCAGCCATCATCGCAGCTGCACTCACTGACGTGAACTACGCATCGGATATGTGGACGTCGCGCCCCAACGACCCATACTCCGACATCACTGGACACTACATCGACAGTTATTGGAACCTGCGCAGCATCTTGATCGCACGTATGCCCATGCCAGGCAACCACACTGCGGAGAAACTGTTCCATGCTTTCAAGAAGGTCGTGCATGACGACTCCAAGCTATGGGAACGGGTCGGCTGCATGATGAGGGACAACTTGTCCGTGAATGCCAGCATGGTGAACGACTACCTCGTGCATGACTGCCCCAACTTAAAGCCGGAGAAGTACATCCACTTCGCGGGCCAAGTGTTGAACCTCGTGGTCAGTGAGGTTTTCAAGCCGAAACACGTTCGCAAACCCCTCAAAAAGGCGAGGAGGATTGCGAAGTACATCAACCACTCCTCTCAAGATGCGCTGAAGGCGGAAATCGATGCCACGCCAAAGTCGAAAAAGCTGTCGCTCGACCTCGACACTCGAACTCGGTGGAATTCCACCGTTGAACTGCTGGATCGTCTCCATGGCATGCGCCATGCAGTCGTGACATTCAACCCTGACGGCGATGATTGGGTGCTCATACGCCGTCCTGCCAATTTTCTACACCCTGCGAAGCTGTGGACGCAGGACATGTCGGGTGAGAAGTACCCGACCCTCTCTCGTCGCGTCATTCCACTGTACAGAGAGCTGTTCAACAAGCTCGAAAAGTTCATCGAGGCGTCCAAGAACACCTACCAGGAGGTGCGGCAGCGCGAGAAGGCAGCAGCAGCAGCAGCAGGCCGCAAGAGGGACGTAACCTCTGCCGGGAAACGCCCAACCGAAAGCGCAAGAGCAGCAGCAGCAGCAGCTGCTGCCAAAGATGATAGCGCCTCTGACTCTGACTCCTCGTCAGGGTCAGAGGACGAGGCAAAGGAGGTTGCACCCGCCAACACCCCTGTGCTCCTCAAGAGGACCGTGGCGACTGCTGCGCTGTACCCTGGCCTGCTAGCTGCGTGGGACAAGCTTGAAATTTTATTACAACTTGACCTCCGAGATCTACACCCTCGCCACGGTCCAGGATCCACGCTTCCGTATCCACAGCGCTGTTGACGTGTCAGGCCACCAAGCGGCATCCGATCCGACGTGCGTGAGACAGTGCTGCGTTTGCTCCTGCCATAGTACGAGGCGTACAAGACCAATTGCTGTGCAATTTGCACTTCCTATCCCCAATGTCATTCTGTGTGCAAAGTTGTTAATATGTATCCGAACTATTCACTTGTATCCGTGCTTCCATACGGATATTCACGGATTATCCAGATAAGCCGGATATCCGTTTCTAGCAGATGCTATCCGGACAGAAACCATTGAATGCCAGATAGCAGATTGTTCTTCTAGCAGAAAATCCGGATAACGGATATTTGATCTTGACCACGGAAATATCCGGATTCTCATGCCTACTCCTAGGCCCTTATCAACTCCTATCCTTCACTCAGCCCGTAGCCCCTCATCAACTCATATCCCATACTTAGCCCGTGGGCCCTTATCGACTCCTATCCTGTACTTAGCCCGTAGGCCCTCATCAACTCCTATCTTCCCAGCCTGGCGCTCTACTCTCAGTCCACGTAGCCAATGTCCGCCAGCTCCAGGTCGTCACCGCTGTCTCTGGAGGGCCCAACGCAACACAATACAACACAACACAACACAACACAACACAACACAGCACAACACAACACAACACAACACAACACAACGCAACGCAACGCAACGCAACGCAACGCAACGCAACGCAACGCAACGCAATGCAACGCAACGCAACGCAATGCAACGCAGCGCAGCGCAGCGCAACACAACGCAACGCAACGCAACGCAA
This sequence comes from Penium margaritaceum, assembly GCA_023375785.1. Taxonomy (NCBI): domain Eukaryota; kingdom Viridiplantae; phylum Streptophyta; class Zygnematophyceae; order Desmidiales; family Peniaceae; genus Penium; species Penium margaritaceum. Next base: position 22,357 of record SZWC01003229.1, read on the forward strand.
CGCAACGCAACACAACACAACACAACACAACGCAACGCAACGCAACACAACACAACACAACACAACACAACACAGCACAACACACAAACACTTCAAACCAACCTGCGGATGGTTGAGCAGCAGCACGACGTCTTGCATCTGTCGAGTCAGCGCGACGCCGTTCACCAATAGGGTCAGGCCGCTGCCTTCCAACCTGCGGCCATCATTGCTTCTTCTGCTGTCGCTGCCGCTACCGTTGCCGCCGTCACAGCTGCTGCTGCAGCTTCCGCTGCTATTGCCATTGCCACTGTTACTGCTGCTTCTGCTGCTGCTGCTCCCACTGCCCAGCTGCATACAGTGGCGGCCATGCGAGCGGTGTAATTGCGCGAGGCAGCGGCGCATTGCACGCTGCGTGGCGTCCCACCACTCCATCGGATCCTGCTCCGCCGATCCCGCCACCACCGCACCGCCGCCATCTCCATCGCCATCACCATTCCCTCCTCCACCACCGCTGCCACTGCCACGGCCACCGCAGCCAGCCACAGCCACAGTCAGAGCCAGAGTCTGCTAAGGAGCTCGCCGAATGTGTTGGAGAATTGTTCAAGACATCACTGTCACTCTACGACAAGTTTTCATTATGGACCTTCTGGGAGTGCCATTGGCACTCTCAAAAGTGTTTTTGGCACTGTGCCAAACACACCACAGGCTGTGGTGTGTTTGGCACTCCACAGGATTCCGTGGTCCACAGGTATGAAACCCCCCCCCCCCCCCCCCCCCCCCCCCCCCC
>SZWC01003229.1:23228-39890 GCA_023375785.1 Penium margaritaceum
CCCCCCCCCCCCCCCCCGGCCCGCCCTCCCCCCGCTCCCTATTTGGGCTGTACCTGGCAGGGCAGCTGAGTACGGACGGCCAAGCACAGCACCTGCCGTGGATTGGGTGAGGCGTCTGAGGTTCTCACCCAGAAAGACACGAACAAGCGCAAGCGTCTGACGGTCCCGAGTCCCTGCCCTCTCGTGCTGTGGGCGCCTGGCAGGCCAAGCAACGAGTTCGCTTGGCATGCAGATCTCACGAGCACAAATGTCTCTCGCGTTCTCTTGCAGTGAGTGAGAGAAGGGGGAACAGAAGAAGAAGCAATGAGCAAGAAGCAAGAAGAAGAAGAAGAAGAAGAAGAAGAAGAAGAAGAAGAAGAAGAAGAAGAAGAATAAGTAGTAATAGTAGTAGTAGTAGAAGAAGAAGAAGAAGAAGAAGAAGAAGAAGGAGAAGAAGAAGAAGAAGAAGAAGAAGAAGAAGAAGAAGAAGAAGAAGTAGAAGTAGAAGAAGAGAGCCAGAGGCACAAGATGGCTCACCTGGAGGGCAGCCTGGCAGGCCGAGGTGGTGTGTGGCTGCAGAACCCTGTCGCCCACACGCTGCCGTCCCTGTCCACCACCGCCACCTTGGTGCCCCCCGTGCCCACGTCCACCCCGATCATGCACTCCACCACCCTCCCTTCTCGCACACCCGATTCTTGCCGCTCCTTTGTAGGGGCCTCGGCGGTGTCGGCAGCAGCAGCAGCGGCAGCAGCACCAGCTGCTGCCAAGGCGGCAGCTGGTGCTGCTGCTTCCAGAGTCGCTGCATTTCTACGACACTGCGCCCACACACCGCTGTGCGCAACGGCAGAAACTAGCCTGCACTTCTTCTCCTGCAGTCGTCGCTGCTGCTGCTGCTCTGGCGAGAGGAGCAGCTTCTGCTGCTGCTGCCACAGCAGCAACGGACGATGCCCCAGCCTCTCCTTCGCACTCCCAAGGCATGCAGCCGGGCCAGCACGGACCACAGCATGCGGCTGCTGCGGCGATGGCTGGAGCAGCAGCCCCATGGGCATACCTGCCCACTTTTCGGGAACGAATTCAAGAATGGTCAGCTCTAGAATTTGGAGTTGGATGAGAGCTGGAGCAGGGGGGGTCCAGTTCCACAGCTCTGCACCCGTGCACAAATCTTGTAATCGGTTCCGTTGAATGCCTTGGGATTTGCAGCCCGCCAAGCGGTGATCCTTGGTGGTGATGGTGGTGCTGGTGGTGCTGGTGGTGATGGTGGTGCTGGTGGTGCTGGTGGTGCTGGTGGTGCTGGTGGTGCTGGTGGTGCTGCAAACGGAGGAAAACAGCTCCTCGACGTGCGTCGGTCCCCGTGAACATGCAACAAAAGCCCACTTCAGGGATTCCCCGCGCGCAAAATCCCCACCCGGACGCCAGGAGGAGATCCGCGGCAGAGAGCGATGTCCGGAGAGCTCACCGAGTCGCCGCGTAACGACAAAGCTATGGGCGAAAGACGACAATGACCTAGCACTGACAAACTGACGCGACTCGTCGCTCCATGCGTCGTCTTGCTTTGGCGTGGGCGGCGGCGACGGAGATGGCGAGGACATGCGACAGAGGACAAGAACCGGGATCTCAGGCAGCACAATCCGACACACATCAGGAAAGCCTAACAAGCTTAATAATAGATGCTTGGTGGAGGCCCCAACCGGGCTCCACAATTTGCACTCATGGGCAGGCGTTTCAACGTTCCAAGAAAGTCGTCCACTTATCCTTTTCAACTACATTATGAATGATCTGACGAATCAAGTGACAGGGGACATGATAACCAACATTTTTCCTACAAATCATGTGTATCGTGCTACCTTACATAAGGGTTCTATTATGGACAGGTTCACAGTATAAATAATTCTCAACATACGTCTTTACTACTGAATTTTTTTCAGAATCGGCCAGCAGGCATTGAGCTGAGATTTTTGCACCACAATTCAATTGAGAAGTGAAATGGTAGTAGTTGTCGAATTTTAAGACAACGAAAGATCTCAACTGAGAAAATGCGTAGAAGCTTCCTAGCAACACGGCCGCTGACCGGGCGTCAGTGCCTAGTCAGACGGTGACGACAATCACACGTCGTACACACAACTGCAAGGGTTTGGCTAGGAGACACAAGTCCAAGTGTCAGAATGCTTCAATATAGCATATGCAGAGAGAAATGACAACTCACAGGTCCAGGGCATAAATACCTGCCGCAGCGCACGGCGGGTGTCGCACGCAGCAGTCCAAGAGCTGTCCTAAAACCGGCCCAAAACCACTGTTTTGGCCGTAACTCTGCGCACACATGTCAGAATCCTACACCGTCTAAACCTAGACGTGCAGAATCAAAAGACGCACGCAACGACTGGTCACATGCATGCATCCATCGACTGACAGCGAGTATACAATGCAAAAACATGCAAATGGGCCTCATGCCCAGTCCGCCGAAAGGCGCCTGCAAGACGTAGAAGACAGAGCAAGGAGTCCAGGTGACATCTGGGGCTCTGGGACAGTGGTCGGTCAGCTCCAGACGGGTAGTCCGCCGCCTGTCGTCACGCCGGTGTCACCAGGGCCGCCTGCCTCAGGGATCTGCACGAGTATGGACACGGCCGAGTGGTCACAGTAAACTGTACAAGAACGGCACAAATCACAACACTCCCCCATGACCCGATGGTACGCATGTCCATACACGTGCAGCACTGGTACAACCACATAGTGAGTGACACAGACAGATGAGACGGCAAAGTGCATCCCACACTAAACCACTGTCATCCATGGGGCGAAGCCCAACAGAACGAATGGCCACCTGGAACTTTCCGCGGGCAAATGTCTTCGTCAAGAAATCAGCTCTCTGCAAGTCAGTGCCAACCCACATGATGGAGATCACGCGTCGCTCCACCAGATCCCGAACGAAGTGATGCTCAACCGCTATGTGCTTTGTGCGAGCATGAAAAACACCAGAGTTCTCCGCAATGGCGAGAGCACTCTGGTTGTCGCAACGCAGCACAATGGCGGGTACTGACTGCCCAAGCTCAAGAAACAAGCGCTGCAGCCAAACTGCCTCAGCAGCCCCTGCCCCCAAAGCCACATACTCTGCCTCCGACGAGCTACGTGCGATGCAACCCTGCTTCCCGCTTCGCCAAGACAAAGCGGTACCACCGAGCAGAAACACGTAGCCAGTGCGACTNCGCCCGTCAGGACTCCAAGCCCAGTCGCTGTCAGTGTAGCCGTCAAGGACCACCGAACACTGCCGACGAAAGCAGAGTCCGAGGTACGGCGTGGAGACCACGTACCGTACCACTCGCACAGCCGCGTGAAGAGCTCTCGCACATGGAGCCTGCGAGAACTGAGCGAGGAGGTTGACGGCGAACGCAATGTCGGGACGCGTGGTAGCGGCCAGGTACATCAGAGATCCGATAAGACGGAGGTACAAGGTCACGTCCACTATCTCCCCTAGCTGTGTAGGGTCGTCCACCTTCAAAGCATCCTGCCCATCAGGTGTGAGTGGTGTGGAAGCAGTGGGCACTGCACGAAGGAGATCGCTAAAGCGCTCCCCCACGACTCGTGCGTATCGGGCCTGATGCAGCAACAGTGTCCGACGTCTGCGATCACGCACAATCTCCATACCAAGAAACACCGATGCAGGACCAAGGTCCTTCATCCTGTAGGCGGTCTGCAAGACAGCCTTGGCCGCCTTCATGGCCTCCAGCGACGGAGACGCGATCAGAAGGTCATCAACATAGACCAGGATGGCGGTAAACGGCTCGAGTGTCGGTAGGATGAAGAGTGAGGGGTCTGCCTCGCTCTGTACGTATCCTGCACAGGTCAAGGTGCCAGTGATCTCCCGGTTCCAACACCGTGGAGACTGCTTGAGGCCGTACAAGGACTTGCGCAAGTGCCAGACCTTGTCAACGTCCTCAAAGCCTGGTGGCTGAGCCACGTAGATCTCCTCGTCCAAAGAGCCATGGAGGAACGCATTGTTCACATCCATCTGGTGTAGTTCCCAGTCATGCTGAGCCACTACACCGAACAGAGCTCGAGCTGAGGTCATGCGGCCGACAGGGGCAAAGGTGTCAGTGTAATCAACTCCCTCAATCTGAGAGAACCCCTTGAAGACCAAACGAGCCTTGTAGTGTTCCAGTGAGCCATCTGGCTTCACTTTCTTGCAAAAGACCCATTTGACCTGAATCGCCTTCCTCCCAGGGGGAAGGTCGACCAGCTCGTAGACTCCGTGCTCTCGGATAGCGCGAAGCTCATCCTCGCAAGCAGCTCGCCAGGCATCAGCATCCTGCGATGAGAAAGCCTCCCTCACTGTGCCCGGGTCCGGCGCCATAGAGGGGGAATTCTGCGTGGCAAGTGCACATGCCTCAGTGTCTGGCCTGACGGCCACGAGATCAGCTGTTGCGTCACAGGCGATATGGAACTCGCGAGTGACCAGGTCGTGCCCTATGGGGCACGCTGGGTGTACCTCTGAAAGCTCAGTGCGGACACTCACGCCTAAGGCCTTTGTGCCGGGATCACCGCTCGCGATGCTGCGAGAGGAACGTCTGGGTCCGGAACCCGACGCTCGCTGAGCTCCGGAATCCAGTGGTCGAAGGCGACCACCGGGCTCACGAGAGTAACCGGAGGTCGAGGGGCGCACCTCAGGCGCAGGAACAGGTACGACCACGGGAAAAGGTGCAACCACAGCTGGTGAGGGCTGAGACGAGGCAGTCGCAGATGCCGTGCGCGGAGATGCGTGTGTGGGGGACACTAAGCTCGGGATGACAGCGGGCAAGGCTGGCCCGGACACAAAGACCGGAGTGTCAGCCGACGTAGAGACAGGAGTGGGCTGGGCTGGGTCAGACGTCGGAACAGGGGTGCTAGTGGACACAGTGGGTGATGTAGGACGGGGCGTTGGAGCAGCGGTATCTGTGGGGTGCGAAGCGGGCTGGACAGGCGGGATCTCTGGACCAACGGCAATGATAGCCGGATCATCAAGTGCTAGAGATCCAGAGGGGACTCGAGCGGACACATCAGCATGGCGAGGAATGGTCGCTGGCGAAGAGGTCTCCCCCATCCGCCGAGGACCCTCACAGGAAGGAACATGTGCTGCAGAGAGCGCTGTGATCGAAGTCAGATCACGGTATGTGAGTGACTCAAAAAATAGCGCGTCACGAGACTCAATGACACGACAACGAGTGGGGTCCCAGAAACGCCAGGCCTTCGACCGCGGGGAGATGCCGATGAAGGCACACAAGCGACCCCGAGGGGAGACCTTGGACCCCTGCTGGTCCTCGGTGTACCATACGGAGGCCAGGGATCCCCAGACGCGTGCGAGACGAAGATCGGCACGGTGACCAAACCAGAGCTCGTACGGTGTAACATGATCCGGAAGTGGACCATGCGGGAGGCGCTTCCAGACCCAAGTCATGTAGGCGAAGCCCTCGAAAGCGAAGGACTCTGGGAGACCGCACTCAGACCGCATGGCGCGGACCGCATCCTCCATGGTGCGGTTCCAGCGCTCAGATACACCATTCTATTGTGGGGTAGCAGGTGCGGAGACCTGATGAAAAATACCGTGCTCAGCAAAGAAGGAGTCCATCTCGCCGAGGAACTCGCCGCCGCGATCCGAGCAGAAGGTATGTAGCGTGTGGCAAGACTGGCGCTCAGCCATCACGAGCCAGAGCCGAACCGCAAGGGCGGCGTCGCTCTTCTGACGCAAACTGTAGACCCACCGCATCCGGGTGAAGTCATCAGTCAGCGTCAGAACATACCGGCCCCTCTCGGACAGCGACTCGACCGGGAGAGGGCCGAGCAGGTCCGAGTGGACCAACTCGAGGGGCCCCAGCGCTTGGGAACGCGAATCAGGGTAAGTGCACAGGTGCATCTTACCCTGAGCGCAAAAAAGACAATCGGTCTTGGGTGGCTTCTCGAAAGAAGCCACGTCAAGACCAAGAGCGGGCTGTGTCCGGGTGAGCTTCGACACAGTGTCGGAGCCGACGTGACATAGACGTCGGTGAAGCAACCGCTAGTGTTCTAGGGATAGAACACCAGTGACAAAAACGCGACCAGAGGAGGAGGGAGAGCAAGGGGAGGAGGGCCGAGCAATGCGGTACAAGTCGTCTACGACTGAAGCACGCAGGACAATGCTACGGGTGTCAAGAGCAGTCACAATCGTTGAATCAGCGGTATGCTCAACGGAGAGACCCATCTAAGTGCAAGCACGCACAGACAGAAGACTGAGCTCAAGGTCAGGCATAAACAGCACGTCAGAGAGATACAGGGGGCCAGACGGACCATCAAAGCATACAACCCCAACACCGTGAACAGGTAAGGACTGACCAGAACCTGAACGAACGGAACAGACAGTCGTGACGGGACCAAGTACCACAAAGTCACTACGACGACACGTCATGTGGTGGGTGGCACCGGAGTCACGACTGGTGGACGTCACTGTACAACGAGCGATGGAACACTCGGCATCAGAGGGGCGCTAAGCCGTTAGTGGGAAGGAACGATGTACATCACGAAGGTGAGACTCATGGATCCAGTCAGTGCAGTCGGGCCCATCATCATCACATGCGGACTGTGCTCCCCCTTACGTGTCATCACGAGTCACGAGGACGGACGAACAAGCAGTCTGTGACCCACTCGACGATGAAAACACACTCGCACCTCCCTGAAAGCGAAGCGCCAGAAGATGACAAAGCTCGGCGATGGTGCAGTCACGTGGGTCTGGATCACTGCTGCTCGCCGGTGAGGATGCGGGAACAGCTGCAGTCGTAGTCGTCGCGCGTCCAGAGGAGTGTGCGGTCATCGTGCCGGACGCGGTGCGAGCAGCATGGGCAGCCTAAAGTGCGCAAGTGATGCGCTCCCAGTCAAGCGGCTGCTGGCACTCGGTGTAGCGATGGGCAGCTCCACAGTTGTAGCAACGCACGGAACGGCCACTGCTACCACTCGATGACACTGCTGCTGAACCGATCCGCACTTCCTATTCTTCTTCTTCCCCTGGGCAGCTGCTGCAACGCCCTTCGTCTGCGTGGGCGTAGACGGGGTCAAAGAGGAGGAGGAAGATGTTGTCATGATGGAAGAAGGTGAGGGTGACTGCAGGAGGGAAGACGGTGGTGAGGCGAGGACTGTGGCAGCGAGGGAAGTCTCCTGATGTGCTACTGCTGCCTCGCGGGCCGACGTCACCTGGAGGAAAAGCTGATGGGCCCACGGGAGCAGCTGCAGGGTGGCTGAGAAAGGCTCGAGAGCAGCGTTCCTGTACCGTGTGAATATGTCCGTGTACTCCAAGCGAACTCCGAGCATGATTGTCCGAAGCGCCCATAGTTGTGTGCTCCCTGAGGTCCCCAGACGCGTGTAGATACGCATGGCGCATCGCCAGTAGTCCGCTGCAGGCTCCGCTGGTCCCTGACGGAGGGAGTGGAAGGCACGAATGTGTGACGAACGGGTGGCGTGCGTCTCTGCGGCCAGGAGGGACAACGCTAGATCCCAGCCTCCACAAGGATCAGCTCCAGTGCCTGTGCCAGCCTCGCCGAGGAAGGGACGGAAGTCAACAACAGTCTCGCGTGGCATGGCGTAGAGAAGTCCTTGCATGGCTCGGGCTGCTGTCAGCACCTGTGCTGGATCTGTAGACTGGTATGGGCTGTGGTAGTAAGGCCACACTCCCTCAGAAGTAGCCCACACCTGAAACAGGATCTCCCAGCAGTGAAATCCGTCCTCGCTGATGTACCGCGGAGGTGGTGCCTCAAAGTCCTTTGGCTGCCTCTCCGTGGGGAGAGCAGCCGCAGGCTGAGGAGGGCGAGTGACAGGAAGAACTCCTGGTAGAGGGTGGTCACTGGGGAAGTCAGGTGACGGTTGTATCGGGGACACGGGTGGAGGTCAGATACCCGTCTGCAGCTGACGGAGGCGAACCTGTAGAAGGCGAATCTCCCGCTCCTGGGAGTCATCCTCGAAGCCTGGCATGAATGGCTCGTCATCAAGGAGGTCCGCACGTGGTGGGGAGACCACGCCAGGAGGTGAAGCAGGCGGGGCGCCTGTCACGGGCGCCTGAGCCGAGTGCTGGGTGGAGGCCGCAACGCCGGCAGCTCCCTCGGAGATCCGCGGAGGAGCCGTGGACGAAGCGCGCAGGAGCTCAGTCAGCGTGCGGATCGCGTCAGTCTGCTCTCGCTGCAGACGACGCATCTCCTCCTGCTGACTGCGCAGGTCCTCAATGGCCTGCGAGCGAGGGCTCAATACCCCTGAAGAAGAGGAGGAGGGATCACCTGGTCCCTTGTCCTTGTCGTCGGACGACCTCATGTCGCCGCTCACTATGGGACGACAGGTCAACTTTGCCGGATTTCAAAACCGACTGTGTTTCTCGACAAGTTGAAACGCTGGCAACTTGTGACTTTTCGGATGAAAAATTTGGCTGTGTTATGCTGACGTCAGCAAGTGGTCGCTGACGTCAGCACGATGTGATGACGTCATCAACCAACAATGCTGACATCAGCTCGTCCCCTCCCTTTTCCCCTTTTTTTTTTTTTGGGTCATGGTTTTGCCGCCGCGCGGTGGCGTGCGGCAGCTCCGCGGAAGCTGCGAAGCAGCTTCCGCCAAGCTGCTGCTGCAGCTGTGTTGTCAGCTGCAGCAGCAGCTGCGTAGCTGCGCATGCAGCGGCGGCAGCGGCGGCTGCGCTGCTGCTGGTGGTGCTGCGCGCGGCGGCTGCTGCTTCGCGCGGCGCTGCTGCTGCGCGCTGCAGCTGCTGCTGGCTGCCGCCGCCGCGCGCTGCTGCTGGCTGCCGCCGCCGCGCGCTGCTGCTGCTGCCACTGCTGCGCTGCTGCTGCCGCCGCAACTGCCGCTGCTGCTGCTGTGCCGTTGCCGCTGCTGCGCTGCTGCTGCCGACGCTGCTGCTGCACTACTGCTGCCGCCGCTGCTGCCACGCTGCTCTGGCGGCCGCTGCTGTTGCGCTGCTGCTGCGCGGCTGCCGCCGCCGCCTCTGCTGCTGCTGCTCTGCTGCTGCGACTGTGGGGGGGGAGTGGCGGCTGCACGCACCGCAGCCGCCACACGCCTCTGTGTGGCGGTACGCGCTGCTGCTGCTGCCTCAGCAGCTACGATCTCACGTGGTGGGTGGAGTACGCGGACGGCGACTGGCAGTCTCCAACGGGTCCCAGAAGAATTGCTGCAGTGGTGACTCTCACTGCTGCTGCTCTGCTGCGTCTCTGCTGCGCAGCTCAGTGAGAACTGTCTCACTGCTCTGATACCATGAGAAAATGCGTAGAAGCTTCCTAGCAACACGGCCGCTGACCGGGCGTCAGTGCCTAGTCAGACGGTGACGACAATCACAGGTCGTACACACAACGGCAAGGGTTTGGCTAGGAGACACAAGTCCAAGTGTCAGAATGCTTCAATATAGCATATGTAGAGAGAGATGACAACTCACAGGTCCAGGGCATAAATACCTGCCGCGGCGCACGGCGGGTGTCGCACGCGGCAGTCCAAGAGCTGTCCTAAAACCGGCCCAAAACCACTGTTTTGGCCGTAACTCTGCGCACACATGTCAGAATCCTACGCCGTCTGAACCTAGACGTGCAGAATCAAAAGACGCACGCAACGACTGGTCACATGCATGCATCCATTGACTGACAGCGAGTATACAATGCAAAAACATGCAAATGGGCCTCATGCCCAGTCCGCCGAAAGGCGCCTGCAAGACGTAGAAGACAGAACAAGGAGTCCCGGTGATATCTGGGGCTCTTGGACAGTGGTCGGTCAGCTCCAGACGGGTAGTCCGCCGCCTGTCGTCACGCCGGTGTCACCAGGGCCGTCTGCCTCAGGGATCTGCACGAGTATGGACACGGCCGAGTGGTCACAGTAAACTGTACAGGAACGGCACAAATCACAACATCAACTTTGTTCAAATGAAAATTCTGAAGAAAAATTCTCCATCTACAGAATGGCACAGCAAGCAATACGACGCTTTTGATTTATAAGACTTGCTTTCTATCTACATTAGATTACAATGTACCTCAATGAGGAGACGAATGAAACCTTTGGTTTTAAGCCCAACTCTTGTAAGGGAGGCTCATGTGGATGCATCATAGTTGTTCAGAACTACCAAGACAAACTCCTTCAATGTTGTGCACATCCATGTACATCAAAAAGTTAGACATCGTTCAATGTCACTTTTCGTTGGATATGTGGGGATGCTAAAAAACCTGGCTCAAAAGGCGGCAAGACATTTAGTAGTGTTTTGCAGTCAGTCCCTCCCGTCACTTCACTGAAAATGCACAACTCTTGCAGATTTTCAGCTTACATGTTTCATATTCCTCTGGAGCCACAAGTGTCGCGTTTGTGTTGACATGCTAGTGTAAGCCCAGGCTTTCCTCTCATCACCAATGAACAGATCCACTGCAGCTGCCTTCTGTGCAGGCTCGAGTGCATTGTCTGCCTCTACCATCAGAATGGCCGCCTGGAGGCGCTCTAGTGCAGGGTCTGGCGCAACACCAGCCATCGCAGGCTGGTGGCCAGGGTCCTGGCGGACAACCCTCTCCTCATGCACTGCGGGTGGCCTCTTGTGACAGCTCCCAGAGGTTGGACTGGGGTTCACATGGGAGGGGAGGTGGTCGAGCTGCCTCCGTGAGAGCTTGGGTGAGGTGGCCGACACCATACAAGGGAGATGATGGAGCTGCTTCATCCGCTTAAGCGGTGGCTGACACCGCCTACGGCGGTCACCCTGTTCTTGAGATGGATCACGGGGGCCACTATGCACATCTTCTTGGCCGTCTCCGGCACATCGGGCGATACGAGGACAGCCGCTGCCACTGAGAACCTGCACCGTCTGCTCCGTGGCCTCCATCTCTCTCTCCGCCATGCTGCTGCTGCTCGGGCTGGCGCTGCGTCGGCGACGGGACCTGTGGCGCCTGGTGCTACCAGTGCTGCTGCTCCGGCTGCTGTCCTCCGGAGCAGCCAGCACCCCTGCCTGAGACAGTGGCGTGTGTTTGGGGAGCGCACGCTCACTGTGGTGTGCGACACGCTTCCCTTGCTTCTCACCATCACGTGTCTGGTGGTTCTGGTGCGGTCGGTGATGCTGGTGCGCAAGATGGTCTTGCGCCCGAGACCCCCTCCGCAGGCCACTGCTTGCCTTGCGCCCAGGTGGCGGACATGTTCCCATGGACTGCCTGTACACCCCCTCCGTGTGGCCTTCACAGACCTGTGCCACCTTCCCTGTCTGCCAGATATCCCTCGCCGTGGAATCGCCTAATGACCTGCATGCTGCTGCAGCAGATTTTTGGTCAAGTTTTCCGCCACCTTTTCCTGCCGGAAAAGCAACAGCACCATGGCAAGCACCCCCACCAGCACCACCACTGGAACCAACACCAACACCAGCAGCAGCACCAGCACCAGCGCCAAGACCAGCACCAGTATTGTTCCGTCCTCCGCTTATACCGACTGCCTGCTCATCCACCAGACCTTTCAGTGCTGCTTCTCCTGCTTCTTCTTCTCCTCCTCCTCCTCCTCCTCCTCCTCCTCCTCCTCCTCCTCCTCCTCCTCCTCCTCCTCCTCCTCCTCCTCCTCCTCCTCCTCCTCCTCCTCCTCCTCCTCCTCCTCCTCCTCCTCCTCCTCCTCCTCCTCCTCTTCCTGATGCAGCAGTTTCTATTGCTGCTCTGGCCTGTCCTGTCGCTGGCACTGACATCTGATCTACTTGGACTTTTCCTTGTGATTCTGCTGCTGCATCACTTCCCGGTGCAGTGACATCCACCTTCATTGCAGCACTCACCTTTGCCACGCCGCCTACAGATTGAAGGAGCGAATTCATCTCCTGTCTATCCCTCGCAACCACATCCCGAGTTCTTGATACATGTGGAAGGTGCACGTCGTCGACTTCAGGGAGCATGTGAGATCTGCACTCTATGTGACCACCGTTCTCTTGAAGAGTTGAGTCTTGCCTACATTGCTGCCGCTGCTCATGATGATGAGTACAAGGATGAAGCCGCTGCAATTGCTGCGTTGGAGTTTGCCGCTGCTGCTGCTGCTGCTGCTGGTCACATCGCTGCAATGACTCCGCAGTTGGGCTGCCAAAGCGGGCACTGTTCAGTGCGGCAGCTGCTGCCACTTCACAGCTCTGCCATGCGCTGTTTGCAGGAGCGTAGCGTGCCACCTCTTGCACTTCCAAGTCGTCCGTCTTGTAGGTTTCGGTGTCGGAGCCAATAGTAGTGCTCACAATGCGATGATGGCACCGGCTGAAGTGAGGCACAGCATGAGGACCCACACCAGCAGGATTAGCTGTCAACCCACCAGCACAAGCACCAGCACCAGCTCCAGCACCATAACCAGCACCAGCACAAGCACTCGCACCAGCACCAGCACCAGCACTCGCACCAGCACTTACACCAGCACCAGCACCAGAACCAGCACCAGCACAAGCACCAGCACCAGCACCAGCACCAGCACCAGCACCAGCACTTGCACCAGCACCAGCACCAGCACCAGCACCAAGACCAGCACCAGCGCCAGCAGCACCACCAGCACCAGAACCAGCACCAGCATTAGCACCAGCACTCACACCAGCACCAGCACCAGTACCAGCACCAGCACTAGCACCAAGACCAGCACCAGCACCAGCAGCACCAACAGCACCAGCACCAACGCGAGCAGCACCACGAGCACCAGCACCACCCCTAGCACTTGCACCTTCAGAAGCAACAGCACCAGAGCCAAAAGTGGCACCGTCACAGGCTGAGGCCTGAACTCTCATTTGGAGGCTTACAGCACCTTCACTGTCCGCAGCAGCTCCAGCCCAAGCCCATGCCAAAGAGCCCACCTGCGGACCAGCTCCACATGGTTCTCTAGCAGCGGTGGCAGCATCACAGTCAACAAACACTGCAGGAGCAGCATGTGAAGCAATCACTGCAGCAGGTGCCGCTCGAGGCCGTGCTGCCAAGATCTCTGGAACCAGCGGCGCTGCAGCTGGTCGCCTTGAGATCTCCCTCAGCTGCAGCTGCTGATCTGGCTGTTGCTCCTTGTGTGAAAACGAATCTTGCTGGTGCTTCTCATGCTGTTCCTGCTGCTCCCGCTGCTGCTGCTGCTGCTGCTGCGGCTGCAGCTCCTGCTGCTCTTCCCCTATTTCCTGCTGCTCCTTCTGCTCTTCCCCTATTTCCTGCTGCTCCTGCTGCTGCTGCTGCTGCTCCTTCTCCTGCCGCCCGTCCACATCCTCCTTGTGCTTGTGCTTGTGCTTCTGCTTATCCTGCTGCTGCTTCTGTTCCTCCTGCTGCTGCTGCTGCTCAACCTGGTCCTCATGATGATGATGCCGCTCCAGTTGCAGGTGCTGTGCTGGGGGAGGGAGCAGAGGCAGCCGCAACCGCACCTGTCTGTCTTCGAGTCGTTTTGAGGAAAGACGCGTCACTGGGCCAGGTGCTGCGCTACGCAGTGGCTTTACATGGGATGACAGCTCCCGACATCGAGACGTGTGATCATGAAGAGCTTTCCTGCCCTCGCCTCTGGTTTCCAAACATTGGGCGTCGCCCAGTCGGTTCGTCTCCTCTGTGGTTTGAGCTGGGCTGCGCACGTCGCACTCCCTTGCTGAGTCTTGATGGTCATCCAGCTCCACCTCTAAGCTGCCTTTGCTGGCCAGCCCAGCATGCGCTTGCTCCTGCTTACTCCTATGTTCCTTCTGTTGAAGCTGCTCCTGTTGCTGCTTCTGCTGCTGCTGCTGATCATTCTGTTCGTGCTGCTTTTCTTTGCAGCATCGTCCTTCCTGCCTAACATCCTCCTCTGGATGCCGAAGTGCCTGCTGTCTGTCCGTGTCTGTGGATAGCAATGGATCCCTTCTTTCGTTCCACTGCAGAGAAATGTGGAGCCTCTCAGTCATAGGTGCCACCACACTCGCTTCATTTGCCCCTCCCACTGCCACACGAGCATCTTTGGTGGCAGCAGCAGCAGCAGTAGCAACGGCGGCAGGGTAGGCAGCAGCTTCTGCAGCCGCTGAAGCCTCCGCATTGACAGCAGCAGCGACAGCGGACGTGACGAAGCAGTCGGGAGGGAGGACGAGGCGTGGCAAGGAGAGTGACGGCCGCGTGGCTCTGCCACTGCTGCTGCTGCTGCTGGAATGGTACAGACTACTCAGCAGCCGACTCCTCCCCCTCACAGGACAAGGCAGAAAATCCCTCCTCTCAACTTTGTCCTCATTGCACACACCTCCCTTGCCACCAACCAACACGAGGCTTTGCCTTAGCTCCTCCACCATGGCGCTACGCTCTGAACCTCCATCCCAGCCTCCGGCTCCCTCCCACCTGCCGTGTGCGCTTTCCTCCCCCTCCTCCTCATCCTCACCTTCCTCCTCCTGCTTCCGTACAACATGCATCCCTAGGGCCTGTCCGAGCCAAGTGCGCTCTGCTGCGCCGACGGCTCCGCAGGGCTTAGCACGCCCCGCAGTCCGCGGTGGGGCGGGAGAGCAAGGCTCTGCACCGGCAGAGCCTCCCTCGGCAGCACCTCCGTCCATCGCAGGTGGGCAAGGCCAGTGGCACCCAGGGGAGTCTTCCCTGACGGCAGCAGTCGTTGGGTCGCCATGACTCACTGTGCCCGAGGCGCTCCGTGTGGAAGCAGAGTCTGCGCTGTGCGACTCGGCAGGATGGGCCTCTTGCAGGACGTCGACGCCCCTCTGAGTTTTACAGCAATTGCCACCGCCCTCCTCTCCCGTCTCGGCGCAGCTTTTCCCTCTACACACATCGCGTTCTCTGCCAGAAGGCACCAGCCTGGCAGAAGGCCGAGGGACAGGACTCGCTGCTGCGGAGTTCGTGTCAGCTCTCATTGATGTTGCCTCGGCTGGTGTTGTCTTTGCTGCAGCCACCACTTCTGCTGCTGCTGCTGCTGCTCCTGTTGCTGCTGCCGTTGCTGGAAGCGAGTCATTCAAAGTTGTGGCATGAGTTACTGGAAGGACGTGGCTGTCAGGAAACGCACCGCCAGCTGAACGAGCACAGCCAGAAAACATGGCTCGGGAGTCGGGCATGAGTCGTGCGGCACCCAACACTGCCTGTGAGAGAGCCTGCATCTGGAGAGATGGACCCGTCACTGTCTTGCCCACAGACAGTTCACACACAGCTCCACTGTTGTCCTCATCCGGCTGTTCCTGCTGCTGCTGCTCATGCTGCTGCTGATGCTGCTGGTACAGTAGCAGCGGCTGCTCCTTGCGGGGGCATTTTGCGGCATGCAGGGACTCCGGCAGAACCAGCAGCTGAGGTGGTGCAGGCAGAAGCGAAGGCAAATCTTTCAGCCTCGGCCCATCCAGCATCCACTTCTGGGAGGCTGCTGCCCTTGCTGCTGTCCCATAACCACTTTGTCCATCAGCACTTGCTTTCTCTCCTGCAGCATGTTGTGCCTCTGCCGCATGTTGCTCCCCTACAACATGTTGTTCCTGTGCCACTTGTTGCTCTCCTGCCGAGCCTTCCAGGGACAGGAAATTCTGCAGTTGCTGCACCTGTCTCTGGTGGTGCTGCTGCTGCTGCTCCTGCTGCTCCTGCTGGGGCTCCTGATGCTGCTGCTGCTGCTGCTCTTGCTGCTGCTCCTGATCCTCCTCCTGCTGCGGCTGCTGCCGCCCTGACCCATTCTCAGAACCTGACCCAGCAGGTTCCAAGAAGATGCGGCGTATCCTTCCCAGTCCCTCCTCTGCCTCCACGCGCCCGAGCTCTTCCCGGAGTACAGCCACGCCTTGCTCACACACCCTGAGAATGAACTCGGCCGCGCGCGCCGACGTCGGCTCTCGCAGGGCCGGGTACTTGCGGCGCAGCGCAGAGTTCCAGTGGTTCTTGACCGCGTTGTCCGTCCTGCAACGCGTCGAGAAGCAAAACCGTGGACGCACTCTCACAACCGGTGGTCACAGCCCTGAGCACGCCGCAAAGAGCTTACCGGCAACGCGTCTCCCCATTTGAGCTCCTGCAGCTGACTCCAGGCTCTGGCTTCGAGCAGGAGGGCATGCGAGTGAGTGAGCGCACGGTGCAAAACACGCACAAGAGTGCTTGAACGGTGACCAAGAGCTTCCAGAGTGACAGGGAAGTTCGGTGTGACTGAGTCGCAAGACGGAGAAAGGAACAGGAGGGAAGAACACGTGACACAGGGAAAGCAGGGTGGGGAAAGACGAGGGATGGGGTGGTGGAGTGGGAGAGGAGGGGACACCCGTTCACCCATGCTCGACCGCTTCGCACCTTCCAGGCAAGAACTTGGCGATGTATGCCCATCGATTCCCGTGACTGTGGTGCAGGCGAATGAGCTCCGCGTCCTCCTCCAAAGAGAACTGCCCACGCGATAACGCCAGGTCCAGCTGGTTGCACCACCTGCAGCAGTAGCAGAGGCAGTCATGCGTTGCGACACGTCTGTCCGTCTTTGCCCCAGCGTTCACACCGGCAAGCGAGCCAGCCCAACCCATCGCCACCGTCCATGCCGGCCCCGCCGCTTGGCATGTGTGTTTAGCTTACCAGGCTTCGAATGCGAAGATAACACCGTCCATTACGGCTGCAAAAGAACAGCTGCATCTCACTTCTCACTCTCTTCTGCTCCCTGCCACTCACCACAACATCCTTTCCCACCCATATCCCAACCACAAAGCAGCTGACTCACCTCTATCTCCTCTCCGGGTGTAAGGCGACTGCTCAGAACCTCTCACAAACCAAACCTCCTTAGCAAGATGTTGTCTCCCTCCATCCCCCCCCCCCCCCC
>SZWC01003229.1:40783-58669 GCA_023375785.1 Penium margaritaceum
CGCGCGCACACACACACACACACACACACACACACATGCATGCATGCATGCATGCATGCATGCACGCACGCACGCAGGCATGCACGCACTGCACGCATGAACACATGCAGGCACGCACGCACGTATGAACACAAGCAGGCACACACTCTCGCACACACGCACGCACGCACACGCACACACGCACACACGCAAAGTCATGAATGCGCACCTGAGTCGGCAGCTCTTGCCAGTCCTCCCGGGGATATGTGCGGCTATGTTCTTCCAGTTGCACGCGCCCTGCTCCTTCACCAGCCGTGCCAGCAGCGCATCCTCCTGGAGAAGACGCGAAAGGGCAGCATGGCTTGTTCACATCGGAATCAGAATCTGAGGGGCATCAGAGCAGAAGGTGAAAGTTTTCATGGAGCCTCATCTTTGTGCGTTTCGCATGAATCAAAGCAGAATGCATCACCTCTCTTATTCTAACGTGGGAGGACGGGTGCACCGGATTGCTTTTGCCTTCCAGCAGCCACCAGCCGTTCCATTGGCATTGCAGCAATCCAACAGCACGTGCAATTCTGTAACCAGAATTGAGGGGCTGTGGGGAAATTTTCTGATGTGTTTATCTGGGTAAAAAACGAACAAAGGTCATCAAGCTCCACTCACAAAGCTTTCCACTGCTGCTCCCTCCCACATGGCCACTCCCTTGCATGCCCCCTTTAACACTCCCCCCCCCCCCTCCCTTTATGCCGCTGCGATCATAGCCAACCAACCACCTATTTACAGCATGTACAAGAGAGAGGAGATAGAGATGCTCGATGAATGATTGCAGAGTGCGCAGGAGAAAATGGAATCCCTACAGAGACGGGAGGCCTGGATGAGAGATGGGAGGAGACCAACCCATGAAAGCGGTGTCCACAACTCACCTCTGGACTCCAGTTCCTCGACTTGCCCTCGCCGCCTAAGTGCACTCCTGTACCTGTGGCAGCACCAGCAAGCGTTCCACTACCACGAGCACCAGCACGGCCAACAGCACCATCGGCAACAGCCCCATGCTGCCTTGTGGCCGCTGCTTGTCTGTGTTTGGACCTAGCGGAGTGTTCTAGTGCTGCTGCTTCAGCGGTTGATGGCAACGCTGACGAAGAGCCATTCACCACCGTGTCTGGCGCAGTCGGTGCACAGTCAACGGCTGCGACCATCGTGCCTTTTGTCACCTCCGCAGGTGTTTCCATGGTTGTGTGTGGCTTTAATGAGACGCTTGGCTTCTTGCTTTCCCTCACTGCACCTCCTCCTTCTCCTCCTCCTCCTCCTCCTCCTCCTCCTCCTCCTCTTCCTCCTGCTCCTCCGCTGCCGCCGCCACCTAATCCTCCAGCTCCACTTTTCGCGTCCCCCTCGCCTCGCTGCTGATGCTGCTCCAGTTCCTGCAGNGTCACCTCCGCAGGTGTTTCCATGGTTGTGTGTGGCTTTAATGAGACGCTTGGCTTCTTGCTTTCCCTCACTGCACCTCCTCCTTCTCCTCCTCCTCCTCCTCCTCCTCCTCCTCCTCTTCCTCCTGCTCCTCCGCTGCCGCCGCCACCTAATCCTCCAGCTCCACTTTTCGCGTCCCCCTCGCCTCGCTGCTGATGCTGCTCCAGTTCCTGCAGGTTCTGCGAAAATCCCAATCCTGCTATTGCCAGCGAGTCGGTCAGCCCTTCACACTCGGCTGTCAGCCCTTAGAAACACTGGCGAAAGTGTGGGAAGAAATGAACCCCGTGTCGGCTGGCCCTGCGTGCACCTCATATCACAGCCGCTCATGAGTCAGGACTCTGGAGCGACCGTCCTCTTCCTCAAGCTGATGCCGCCACTGATGCAGTTGCACGTCCCACTGCTCCTACTGCTGCTGCTTCTGCATCCCCACCACCCCCTCCATCAAATTCTTCTGCTGCTCCTACCGATTAGCTTTTCTTCACGGCAGCCACATTGGCTGCGGAATTCGAGGTCCAGTGAAGGCACGGTTGTGGAGGCGGGTCCAAAAACCAAGTAGGCGGCGTGTTGGAGAGGGAGCGTTGAGACTCTCAATGATCGTATTGGATCACTGTCCCGCTGCGGGACAATCCCTTCCTGGCTGCTCCCCGGGACTCCTGCGGAACCAACTAGGCGGACGTCGAGATGCAACGGAGGGCAGAGAGGCGATGCGTACAGACGCCGCACTGGGGAGACGATTGAGGTGCTTTTCTTACTCCAATTCTTTCCCATATTTTTCTGGACATAAGTCACGGAGAGGGAAAGACCAACCGGTACATCTGCTGCCACGGGCGTTCCGGTAAACGGCTACAGTTTCAGGCAACTTTACGTTTTATCGTTGTTTATCGGGGAAGCAGCCCCAGCAGGAGGTGTGGGCGAGGCGTGCCGTTACGCCTTCCGAACTCACAGTTGTGCGCTGCGGTCATCACATTCCTTTCCATTACGCGCCATGTCATCTGGTGCAAGGTCATGCTTCGCCATATCCTGCCTCGCCAAACCATCAGATCTCATACGACGTCTTGCTATGCCAGCCAGCCCAAGACGTGCCAAGAAAAACCATGCTACTGCAAAAAATACCACGTTATGCCATGCAATCCCATGACTCCAGCCGAAAGCCGTGCATCGTGAGGCCTCGTGACATTCCGACTCCAACAGTCTTACGTCATTCCAGCATTCCCTTGTACAAACGAGTAGGGTTTGTGGAGAGCCCCGTCTCTCCAAATTGATTTTTCATGCGGCCATTACACGGGCCATATGGACCGCGTATGCGTGAGCGTGAGCGAATGCGTGAGTTTGTGCGCATGGTGACACTGCGTGGTGACAGTGACCGCATGGGGAAGACCAACCGGCACAACCACCCAAAACCCTCGCATTCGCCGGTGGGCGGCCTGACTGCCGGGCGTTGCACCCAGCGGAAAACAAGCTGCGACGAACTTGGCTATGATGTGGCTCGATGATGCGTGGCACAACAAAACCGGAGTTGATCAACAGCCCGCCAACACATTTGTTTCTCTGCCATGGCAACCTAGTGATGCAGGGGGCTGCCTCATTGCTGGACAAACACGTAAGTTCAACCAGGACCAAGAGGATGTTAAATTATGCTCAATGATACATTTCTGAAACAATTACAAACATAGTAGTAATTTTTCAATTAAAGAACATATTTTATCTGAAGAGGGACAGATTTTGTGAGGAGCACGTTCGCAAAAGCCACCCTCTGGTGATTTTCGCTTAAGCAGCAGAATCCTGGAGTAACTCCAGAAACATTTGGTAGATGGACCCGAATTTTTTCAAAAATTATATTTATTTTTATCAATAATGATTTCATCCACCAAAGGAGAAAGTGGTTGGGCGCACCATTTGCACCATGCAAGTGTCAATCACAAGCTCAATGCACATACGAAGAAGAAATAAAGAAACATTTTTAAAAATAACCTGGGATTTTTTCATGCTTTTTTTTGGCGAATCAAAGGAATGTAGCAGAAAAGGGGCTCTTTAATCAGTTGTGAAGAAGTGAAGAATGAGGATAGAGTAAGGAGAACCACGACAGGATATAATAATGATATAATGGATTCTCTCACACAAAAAAAAAATGAAAATCCTATTCCATCCAAAAAAAATTGTTTTTTTCCATCACTTTATGGTTGATCACATGTGATCCCCCTAAGTCCATTATGGAAACTAGCATAAAACGATGAGTAATTATTCAACATTAACTGCGTCTGTCAGTTTCCATTCATGAATCCAGGTTGTGAATTTTCATCGGAGAGGTGCCAAATTCCAACTAGACCATGAGGGAAGCCTCTTCAAGACTCTGACGGGTCGAGTCTCTAGCTCCAGCTCTGAAGTCGTCGTCGAAGTTCGCGCAATGGCCTTCTCAGTCCGCGACAGGGGCTTACCCCCTTCCCAAGACTGACGGGCAATTGTCATCAACAACCCAGAGCAAGGAGACTCGAATGTTTCGAGTCTCCTGGGGCACATTTCCGTTTTTAACCTTACCCCTGGTTTTGGGACCCAAACCGGGGATTTTTACCTCAAACTCGTGCGTTTGCGCTAGCTATTTCGTTTTTTTACGTCAAAGTTCGTCGCAAACGAAATTTGATTTACGGTTTACCGTTCAGGCGCGAAATCATCGCGAGCGAGGCACGCTAGCAATTTCGCGCCAGCTCTCTCGTCCTCACCCTTGCTCCCCCTATCCCTCGTCCTCGCTTGCTTGTTTGCAAGGAGGGCGAGGGGGGGCGAGGGCACGAGGCAACGAGGCCTCTCCCTCGAGGCCCTCCTAGCCCCTCAGCCGTCGATCGGGCTGAGGCCGCGATCAGAGACTGGCCGGTGGCCGGCCGGTCGCTTGGCCGACCGCCGGCCGTCCAGCCGGCCGGCAGCGAGCTAGCCGGCGGCCAGCAAAATGCTAGCCGCCGGCCAGTCCTCGCTGACGCGAGGGGTGGTGCGCAACCACCCCTCGCTTTTCCGAGGAAGGAGGTCCGAACCGACCCTCCCGCCACATTCCTCCCCACTTGTTATGAACCGTCTCAGTTCATGAACAACAAGCAGGATTGTCAGTTAGTGAGTCATCAAAATTGTGAAAGAAAATCACTGATTTAAGTCACCAGCTAAACATGAACACGTGCATGGTACTTGGACCTAAGCTGCATCTTGTAGGTCAGCACGGCTAGCGGCCTCCCCACTTTAGGCTGGAACGTCCGCACGACAACCATGTCGGGCGTCCCCAACCTCCTATTGTCGTTGTCCATGAATGCTGCCATGTGGGAATCTTGTTCACTTTTGCCGCGTTTAGGTGATATCTCCTGCCACACGTCCATCTGTGCGAGCTGCAAGCTTGCTCCAGTACTCGTTGACCACCCCTGTGGGCAACCGAGATTCTTGCTCCCATGAATTATGTTCAGGTCTACAACCGGCCCAATGTACGGGGTACTCCCTAACATAGCGCGACCAAAGAATACGCTCTCGGTGCTGGAGTAGGCGAAGGACCTTGTATTGGCCGTCGGCAAGAAGGACTGCTGGCGGTGGCCGAACGGTTCCGTTTGCCGTGTATGGAGCTGGCAGGCTCACATGAAAAACGTCATGTATGTTCATACTCGACAGAAGTGGCAATCCGTATGCCAGTGGCCCGATGAGTGCCACAATGTGAAACGACCCAATCCACTTCGATAGAAGTTTTCTTGCCCCTGGCGACTTCAGCCGAAGGTTTTTAGTGCTAAGCAGCACTTTGTCACCGATGTCAAACGAGACCTCCTGGCGACCTTTGTCGGCATATGCCTTTTGTCGTTGCCGAGCTGCTTGAAGGTGACCCTTCGTCTCCTGTATCAAGGAGTCAATGCACTCGACAAAGGCTGGAGCGGAACGAACCTGCCCTTCTGTACTCCCTCTCTTCACCAATGAAGAGGGTACCACTGGATAATGACCAAAGTTCAACACAAACGGTGTGAAGTGTGTGGACTCGTTCACCGATTTTATCACCGCAAACTCTGCCGGTGCTAGGAATTCGTCCCAATCATGCATGGCAGGGTCCACGTACATGTGGAGCATCTGCTCCAGAGTGCGATTCATGCGCTCTATTTGTCCATCAGTTTGAGGGTGAAATGCTGTCGACATGTGCGACTCACTGCCGAAGTACTCGTGCATCTTTTGCCAGAACTTACTAGCAAATTTTGGATCTCGGTCGGAGATAATGCGCAATAGCAAGCCTTGGTGCTTTTCGACACCCTCAAAGAAGAGACCAGTGGTCTCCTTTGCGTTCACGTCAGTGGTTGTAGGAATGAAGTGTGTCATCTTCATCCAAAGATCCCCAACCACTACTATTGTATCGTGGCCACGAGTCGTGTCCGGAAGACCAGTAATGAAGTCCATGCTGACGAACTCCCATGGAGTCCATGGAATGGGAAGCTGCTGGAGGAGTCCAGCAGGCTTCTTGTTACTAGCGTTGTTCCGAAGACATGGGTCGCATGTCATGCAATACTTACAGACATCGACACTCCATCCTGGCCACCAATAGCAGCTCGAGAGTGTCTCTGCCGTCTTTCGGGATCCCACATGACATGCGACCGGCGCGTCGTAGAACTGGGACATAATTTTTGCTCGAAGGTCTCCCAAGTTTGGCACAACAACTTGTTCTCCATGCCAGAAGATTCCTGCGGCCTCCACCAAGCCGTACTTGTCTAGATTTCGAGAGTCTGGAAACCAAGAATCCACACAGTGTCCCACCCGGATCCTGTTTACAAAACCGTTGCAATGGATAATCTCTCGAGGTGATTACCGTAGAGGTGCAGGGGGATCTGGTGATTCTTCTATTGCTGTTGCAATGGCCATGAAACACCCACCGACCTCGTTGGTTGCTTTAACTTCCACATGCTATTGGCTTAGTGGATCGGCCACATTGATGCGTCCTGGCCGATATTCCCAAGTGAACGAGAATCGGCTCAGGTATTCGCTCCAACGCGCCTGTCGTCTTGACACGTTCGGTTGCGTTTGGACAAACACCAATGGATTATGGTCGGTCACGACCGTCACACCCCCTTGAGCACCCTTGAGGTAGCAACGCCACATCTTGAAGGCGCGTACTATAGCAAGGAGCTCTTGATCCCCACTCGTGTACCGCATTTCTGTGGGGATGAGCGTTGGACTCTCATACGCAACTGGGTGACCGTTCTGCATGAGGACGACTCCGAGTCCTACTACCGACGCATCACATCGTACCTCCCATGGTTGCAATAGGTCCAGAAGAGCTAGGATGGGCGCCGTGGATAGAAGCTCTTTGACTTTGAGAAAAGCGTTCTCGCAATCAGGTGTCCATTCCCAACGTACGTCTTTTCGCGTGAGCCTGGTTAGCGGTGCTACCAGGGTCAAAAACCCTTGCATAAACCATCGAAAGAATTTTGCAAGGCCGAGAAAGACCAAATCTGCCCAACATTCTCGGGACGTGGCTAGTCCACAACGGCTTGAACCTTTCATGGGTCGACACGGATGCCGTCCTTGCCGGCGATGTGTACAAGGTATTCGAGCTCATCTTGTGCAAACTTGCACTTGCTCACTTCCGCATAGAACTTCTGTTCCCGAAGGATTGCGAGAACTTCGCGCGGATGTTCTATGTGCTCTTCCATTGATTTGGAGAAAACCAGGATGTCGTCCAGGTAAACCAAGACACACTGTCTGAGTTGCTTGGCGAACGTTCGGTTCATTTCTCCTTGGAAGGTTGCCGGGGCATTTGTAAGCCCGAAGCATAACACTCTGAACTGATAGTGTCTCATTTCCGTTCGAAACGTGATTTTGGGCACATCATCTTCCGTGATGCAGATTTGATGGTACCCTTTTGGACAAATCCAAGGACGAAAATACATTGGCGCCTTGGAGTTGGTCAAGAAGGTCCTCAATTTGCGGTGAGGGGAATCAATTTTTCACCATCAGCTTGTTCAATGCACGGTAATCCACGCACATGTGTAAACCACCATCCTTTTTGTTCACAAAAAGAATCGGTGCACCGTATAGCAAGCTCCTGAGCTGGAACTACCCTTTTGCAAGATACTCTTTGATTTGGCGTTCGGCCTCTCTCCTTTTTGTTGGACTAAGGCAAGACATGGGTCTGAACGGAGGAGTCACCTCCGGATGTATTGGAATCGTGTGGACCATGTATCTTTCTGGTGGAAGCCCAACCGGGGGGTCTTGGAATACATCCAAGAACTCCGCCAATAGAGATTTGATCTCTTGTGGCGTGTCTTCCTTCACGTCGTCCTCCATTTTCTGCAGCTGCGCCAAGTATCGATAACCTTGTCGAATACGTCTCTTGACCTGCATCGTAGACAAGCTGGCATGGACTTTGAGTCGGGTCGGTGATAATTTCGTTCTCAGAATCAACATAAAGCGGCGTTGTCATTTTTGGAGGATCAAACGCTTTGGTTCAAAGCACATTATAGCCTTGTTCTCATGGAGCCAGGGATCGCCTAGCACCACATCAAACGGGTCAAGAAGGTTTGATACCTTAAACGTGACACTTTGTGTGTACCCTTGAATACAAATTTTCACTTTATAAGCACCGATCACGGGTACCGTAAGGTTTTCACTCACAACAACTACGTCATTCGATGGCTTGAACTTTAGGCCAACCTATCGGGTAAAGCCAAGGCTAACAAAAGAGTCGTCTCCTCCGGTGTCTGCAAGTACGTTCACGGGTGCACCAGCTAGGTGTCCTTAGAACTGCATCATCATGTTGCCTCTACTCTTCTGAGTGAACAGGCTCGATAACGGCAAGCCGAGTTTGTGTTAAGCACGGAATTTTTACGACGGATGTTGAAAATTCCATGATTCACCCACTCGAGTCTACATCTTGTGGGCACGTGTGAATTGGGCTAGCACCTTTCAGTCTTTAAATTTTTCTAGGTCGAAATCGTCGACTAAAGGCACCACGAACGTGATTGAACTCATTGCTTTGAGGGCATTTGCTTCAATCACCGTGTCACCCAACTCTAGCACAGTGGTTGGTGTCGCCACCACTAAGCATGTACGATCATGCATCTCATCCGGAGATGCAAGGTTTAGTGGGCAATGTTGGTCAGCAAGTGTAGAATGCGGTACAACAGAGAAATTTGAATGCGTCAAAAACTCAAATTGTTTAACATCGTCATCAGGAAACATGAACCCACACTTGTGATCCAATTTTACCCCAGATTGGTCCCAACTAACGTCACACAGGGGTGGGGAAAACCCGTCCCACGGCCTTGTCCATTACCACGGCCGGGCCCATTGCCACGACCGCGACCCTGTCCACGGCCTTATCGGCGGCCTCTTGCCGCAACATCCCCACGAGGTGCTGCTGTTGTAGCTAACGTCGCGGCCTCTTGTCCACCACCAGCACCCTCAGGGCAGTGAACCCTAAAGTGGCCCGGCTGCATGCAGTTGTGGTAGAGCCCTTCGAGGAAGGCTGCGTTGCGACGCTCACTCGCCGCCTGCTGCTCGTCATTCTCGTGGCTGTGCTTGTTGTTGGGGCCCTTGTGTCCACCAGTCTTCTTAGTTGGAGGGTTTGCGGGCTGCTTGCCCTTGACCCCGCCTCGCTGTCCAGCTGACCCACCAGCCCCTGCAGCTTCCATGCGCATGTCGCGGCCTTGTTATGCATGCGCGTTTGGTCATGCATCAGAGTAGTGCTTCGGGTTCGCCGAATACACTTCACTCATGTAGTTGCGCAATGCCCTCCAGCTTGTCCAAGCTTGGCCAGTGGCTGTAGTGGTGGTCTTATCCTTCAGCTTCTCATTGGAAAGACCATCAGGCAAGTACTCCAGCAGCATGTACTCCGGGTACTTGAAGGTCTGAGTCCCATTGCCCTCGGTGAAGCTTTCGGCTTCCTCCACAAGTGCGGTGAACTCGCTCAAGTAGGATTCGAGCGAGCTACCTAGCTGCTTGAAGTCCTTGATCTTGTAGAAAGCGTGCTGCGCCTCCTCACGTTGGGTGCACTTCTTGCGCATGATCGTGTAGAAGGCCTCCCACGCCATGGGTTGCCACTCGAGGTGCAGCTGTTGCGTAGTCCACTCCTTGACCACATACTTGACGAGTTTGTCTTCAATCCGTGTTGTGGTAAGGTCGCCCCACTGGCAGAGTGGCGCCTTGTGGATACGTAGAAGGTGCTAAATGCGATTCAGCTAGTCGATCAGCTTCACGTCCTTTTGAAAGATCTCCACACTGTGGAGGAAGACGTGTTCATGACTGACCCCAAAGTCGTCGATGTAGGCAAGCCGTCGCTACCACCAGCAGTGTCATCCGCAGCTGCGGCAGGCTGCGCTTGCTGTTGCATCCGCACTTGGGTCACACTCTGGAACGCCTTTTCGAGGTTGTTGCATCGGCGGCTTGCCTCATGGACGGCCAGGCGCTACAGCTGGCGATGACGGTCGAGGTCCGTGATGCTCTTCCTGACGTGGGCGAGCAAGTTGGCGAACACGAACTTGAGCTCTGAAGTCGACAAAGCATCGGAGATAGCCTACAGGGCCTCGCGTTGTCCGTGTACCCTTACCCACTGCAAGAGGGTACGGTTCGTGTACACGCCTCCAAGAAGTCCCACCTTTCGGATAAGACTATCGTCGGCGACGACGCTTCAGTGGGCGCTGCCTTGTCCCATCGCGACCACATCGTAGAAAGAGGGGTCCGTCCCCATTCCTCTGAGTGGTGCCGTATCTCCACCGTCGGTGGTGATCTTGAGCCGGTCTGCCACCTCAGTAGCAAACTCTGCGAGCCTATGACGGTCATCACAAATTGCCTTCGCGACGACGTCGTCCGGCTCGTTCTCGCGAGAACTCCCCGTGTGGCTGTTTTCAGCGCCCTTGCTGCTCTCGGTAGTCTCGCTACCGTCCGCAGCTTCAGGCGATGCGGCGGGTGCCTTGCCCTTCTCGAGCAATCGGCTCGAGTTTGCCGCACGACAATGGCGATGGTCGCAATCCTCGTCGCCTTCGACATCGTTGGCATCGTGCTCTTCGTCTGGGTCCTCCTCTGGGAGATCTTCCTCCATCGCATCATCCGTGGCGTGGGGGTCGCCCACATGCGTGCCGACGTGCTCGTCGAGCATTCTTTTGGCCTCCGCATGCTTCTCGGTGTTGCCGAGGTTGGCGTAGGTTGCCTTCGGGGGCACGGTTGCCTTTGGTCGTACGGTTGCCTTTCGGTTGGTAACCATGCTCGCGGCGGCGGCCCCCAATATTTGGAGTCCACCGAGAGCTCGTGGTGAGGCCCTCGCAACCTTGCCCTTGTTGGTCTTGGACGGTCCAGGACTTGCCATCTCGTCGCCGGTGCAACTACCACGTGAAGGTCATTGTGAGGATCACCCCACAACGAGGAGGAATCGCCTCCTAAGATGTTGCTCTCACGATCGGTGAGGCAGTTATGAATTCATTTTCAGTTTTCCTAGGCCGCCACATCGGCACAAGGTTGTGGGATTTGAAATTAGTCTTCCTAAGCTATAACTCACGGTAATAGGTAGCGACTAGATTCTAGGAAAACAGAAAAATACAATACAAGGAATTGACAAGAATTGTGAGTACTGCTCACAAAGCGAGGGCAAAGCATGAGAGAGGAATTACACAATTCCTAGCAACTCCTCCAATCCTTTTTCTAACTTCTTGTCTTCTTACTGTCTTCTTGTCCTTGGCCTCCTTTGGCGGCGTCCTCCTTGAGTCGGCGGCGTTGGGGAAGCTGCCAAAAGTCCTCAAGGTGTCATCCTCCCTCTTTTTAGGGCTTCCTCAAGTTGTGAGATCCCCTAGCCTTGGGAAGAAGCGCTGTCCCAATTTTTGGTTGAAGGAGGGAAGGAGGGAACCTTGAAAAGAGGGTAAAACTTGGTGGTTTGGCGGTGGGTACTCCCCACCCCGTCCCACAAAAATCCCTCAGGTCCTCTGGAGGTGAGGAGAGACTGTGGAGAAGAAGCCCCAAAAAATAGAGCTCTTATCTAGCTTCCTCATGCACTTTACGGTGCTTCAAACCGTCAAGCATACATCTTAGTCCCTTATGACATTTCTGCTGCTGCTTACAGCTGCCGGCGGTGTTTTGTTTATGTCGTAGCCGCCGTTTCTGTCAAACTCTTGGTCGCGGGGGTCGTCTGGCTCTGAGAACCACTGTAACGGGTTGAGTCTCCAGCTCCTACTCTGAAGTTGTCATCAGAGTTCGCAGAATGGCATTCTCCGTCCGCGTCAGGGGTTAACCTCCTTCGCAGGATTGAGGGACAATCGTCATCAACGACCCAGAGCAAGGAGACTCAAATATTTCGAGTCTTCGGGGGCCCATTTCCGTTTTTAACCTTACCCCTGGTTTTGGGACCCAAACGGGGGGTTTTTAGCTCAAACTCGTGTGTTCGCAAGAGTTATTTTGTTTATTCTATGTTGAAGTTTGTCGCAAACGAACTTTGATTTACATTTCGTTGTTTTGGCGTGAAATCGTCACGTGCGAGGCACGCTGGCGGTTTCGCGCCAGCTCTCTCGTCCTCACCCTTGCTCCCCCTATCCGTCGTCCTCGCTTGCTTGTTTGCAAGGAGGGCGAGGGGGAGCGAGGGAACGAGGCCACGAGGCCTCGCCCTCGAGGCCCTCGTGGCCCCTCAGCCGCCGATCGGGCTGAGGCCGCGATCGACGGCTGCGGCTGGCCGGCCGGTGGCCGGCTGGTCGCTTGGCCGGCCGCCGGCCGTCCAGCACTTCGCTGGCCGCCGGCCAGCTCTCGCTGACGCGAGGGGTGGTGCGCAACCACCCCTCGCTTCAGCGAGGATGGAGGGTGGAACCGGCCCTCCCGCTACAAAGACCCTTCCTACCATGATACTCATAAGGGTACATCCACTTAATGAAGCAAAGCAAAAACCAGGAATGAAAAGTGGCTTTCACATGGAATTTGATTTTGAAGCATTGAAAATTGAGAAAAACCAAAGGCCGTAAAACAACAGGTCGTTTAATTCACCCAAAGGAACCATTAGGTCGAAAGAAATCTGCAAGGCTTGGCAATGTTTTTCATCAAGCATCCAAGTGGATTGTTAATGCGATCATCAATTAGTGGATATCATTGAAATTTGATCCATTGTAACAATGGTTCCTAAAGGATAAGGCTGCACACGAATCCTATCCGCGGATAATTAGAAGGATCCGGATTTGTGCGACGGGTCCTGCACCTGGATCTGGAACCAGGGTAACGGATCCTTGGATTCACGGATCCTGGATCCGGATCTTGGGAGTCATGTACAACGGATCCTTACATTCACGGATCCTGGATCTGGATCTTGGGAGTCATGTACAACGTGTTGTGCTTCTAAACAGCGTGGCAGTGCAACGACGATGTCCATCGACGGCTACCTTTACCCAAACCATATCCCGCCATCCATGGTGCTGATGATATTATGGGTCTACAGGTGGTTGGTCAGTCGACACATAAGAAGATATGAGACCAATGAACTGTCAAGTCGCCATCTCCAGGCTAACAACTTGACAGGTTTCACGCGGTTGACACCCATGATGCATGTGCCAGCCACGCAGACGTGTCGCGAAGTAGTTTGCCAGTCCAAAAAATGCCACGCATGTTCAGCTCTTCGATTTCAAATGTGCAAATGAGTGTGCTACGCGGATGACTTGAGCCGGATGTCTAGTCAGGTTTCTTTACCCCAACCTCCCTCCCTCTGCCGTAGGATCTGGGACAGGATCCGCAGAGATAAGCCGGATCCACAATCCTGGATCCGGAACCGCGAATACGGATCTGGATCCGGATTCACGGGGAGGGTGCCGCGGAGCCCAGGATCCGTGTGCAGCCTTGCTAAAGGATTCCACGTCTTCCAGCCCGTAATTGGATTCTGGCCCTTCAAAAGAAGTTATCGAGGCCGCATACCCCATTCAACATTAGGACTTCAAATGGTGGAGGAAGCCACCTCAAATCTCCAAGTTTTCTCTCCAGATTTCCTGCTTGGGAAATAATGCTTCTCACTAAACATCTACTCATCTATGGAGGCACTCATAACAAAAAAAGGATATTCTAGATCAAGCATCCCCTGAAATCCCTTTAAAATACTGAATCTGTGGGAATTCACCCAAGGAGTTCAACAAGACATTCCTTCCAGCGTTTTCCTTTCCTTTTACGCCCACCTTTGCCACTCATTTGAATGAACTAATGGCACTTTCATGAGTTGCCACTTCCATTACTTCATTCGTTAAAAAAAAGGTGATTCTTATTGGTACCAAATGCTCTGGTGCCCATCGTTTCGCCAGATTTAGCAGCGCTGCCCATAGTCGAAATCGACATGACAGCGGTGCCCATGTTTTCGAATATCCGTCCGAAAACGGAATTCGACTTCGCTCTCGAGGCCGGCGGCTGCCGACCTCGAGAGCGAAATCGGTGACTTCTGACACCGGTCGAGCCGATGTCAGAAGTCGGCGTGATGCGAGTTTTGGAGTTCGCAACTGCGAACTCCAAAACTCGCGACAGGGTAACACACATATCGCAAACTCCCCCCAATATCCGACAAACCCCCTAGTGACACTGGGCGGTTTGGGTTTCATTTTTTAACTTGCCCGGGCATCTGCCGGGCCCCGCGGTAGCGGGGCCCGGCAGATTCCCTTTCATTCATCACACGTGCGCCGTGTCTTGCAAACCCTCCCAAACCTACGACAAACCCCCTAGGTTAAATGCAGGGTTTGGGTTCTATTCTTTTACTTGCCCGGGCATCTGCCGGGCCCCGCGGTAGCGGGGCCCGGCAGATTCCCTTTCTTCTATCACACGTGCACCGCAACTCGCAAACCCCCCCAAACCTACGGCAAAGCCCCTAGTTTAAATAGGGGGTTTGGCAGTGTCATCGCAAGCTCGTAGTGAGGTTTCGTCGCGGAACCCCTCCTGCGAGCTCGCGATGGCGGGCGAAGTTCGGCTCCGCCGTCGAAGTCGAAATCCATGTCGAATCCGGTGAATAGATGAGAAATATGACAGTCGTGCCCATTTTCGCTCGAAGAAGGACAAACATGGGCATTGCTGTTATGTCGTTGAAAACCATGGGCATCGCTGCTAAATCTGGCGAAACGATGGGTATATAACTACTCCGTCCATTCTTATTGCATAAGGAACTACTAGCCATATTCTCTCATTGGTTCTGGATAGAAGATCTTGGTTGAGTTTCTATCTTCCCATACTGGAAATGGGAAGATCAAGTAGGCTTCGTTGATGGCACATGTATCTTCAATTTCCTCCTTCAACCTTGTGATGTTCAACACCATGTATCTCATACCAAAACAGCCCACCATCTCCTCTCCAAAAACTGTAAGGAGACATAGGAATTCTTTTCATAAAAATGACATTGAAATTAGAGTACCAAGTTTTGAACTCCTTTGACCTTTATCAAAAGTATTCAAAAAATACACCTCCATACTCCTTTCCTTGTCGCCAATACTTGACACTTCCAATTCTCCTCCACTCTTGAGTCATTCTAGGTTGCCTATTTCTCTTCTATCTATCCTTTCCCTTACGACCAATTCCAACATGCTCAAGGCCCAGTTTTTGGGAATGATTATTTCCCCATGACCTAATCCTTTGGTTATATGAGTAATGACATGTTGCTCTTCACCTCCACTTGAGAAGCATCAATCTCTCCTCAACATTGTTTCTGAGTGAAAGTTATACTAGGCTCCCTAAGACTTGGAAAGGATAGATCTCCCTTGCCTTAGTAAACTTGTTATTGTGTGAAAACTTCTCTTGATGTCCAACACATTGGCGTTATTTGTATCATTGATCACTTATTGAACCCTTTGATGGATAGGCATGCCTTGCGCCATATCCTCAAGCACCACTGGAATCGTTTGGGTAAACTTGTATGTCCTTGTCCAACCCAAGGGTGTTGCTATCATTTCCTATATTCACACAATGTATCTAAAAACCTGCACACCTAATCGTCTGTACATTGTGTTTACATCACATTGAGATTCTCTTCAACTTCCTTCCCTCAATTAAATGCATGATGTGTCTTCTACAAGTTCCCGGATCTTCTCTCTTGTTCTTGTTATCTCCATTGAGACCAAATGTGTGCTAAGAATTTCTCTCTTTATTGAAGCCAAATGAGCAAGGTAAGGTATAGTTTTGTTTATTCAAAGGAATGGAATGACTCTGCCCTCTTTACTCATGAATTTCATGAAAAGGTCAACTTCTTTCTCACTTGTCCCTTCCTTGCCTGGCTTTAATTCTCATCTAGCCACTATTGACAGCAGCTCTTGACTAAGTGATGAATTTCCTCTAATCTTAGTGCCCCATATCCTCTCTTTTCAAAGAATTGGTGAAAAGTTCCATTGTATACAATGGCACCTATTGGAACAAAGACTCATCTTTGTTCAAAGTTTCGTGCATTGCATGTTGGCTTCTCCTTGGGGATACCGTCTTTGGCGGGCTCTTTTTCAAGCTTTTTTCTTCCTCTTCTATGACCCTTGAATGTTTGTATGAAAAACCAGGAATTCTTTTTCCCTTGGCCTGAGTTTTTCATACGAGTACCTTGATTCTCTGCTAGAATCTCTATGCACAATGTTTCACTATTCACGACTTGGTGAGACTTCTAAATACCTTCTATTTCCACCATTATGAATGTCACGCCTCGAACCTACAGCGTTTTCATTCCGTGTCCTTCATCCCGAGTCCTGGGCTTTCCCACCTGTGGCAAAACATGAACCTTTGAATGTGATCTTATTTTTACGAAAGGTAGACGTTAACTGACTTTTATGTCGAGCTTTAGGTATAAGGGTGCAGAATGACCTCTTTGTCTCTCCCACTAGTCAAAATTTATTCCCTTCTTCTCACCCCGAATAAAAATTTTCCATGTTATGAATCCCACTGGGCATAAGGATGTTTTGGAAGTCCCTTCATATGGTCCTTGTTGGGTTCCAAAGTGTCTCAATTTCTTTGAGACATTCGGACCAAAGGCATTATGAACTGCACATATTTTCATCCTATTATTGCAATGCACACACACCGTGTACAAAAATCACAATCTCATTAGATCGTGCTGAGAAACTGCTAGGAAGCTTCCTAGCCTTGCTGCTGCTGACGTGGCGACACTGTCCAGTCAGCTGATGCACTAGCAAGCAGGCAGGTGCAAGAAACAGCAAGGATCAGGCTAGGGAGACGCGCAAAGTCTCATAAGCTCCAATAGCTTAGTAAATGCAGAGAGAAATGACAAATGACAGGTCCAGGGCATAAGTACCTGCCGCGGCGCACAGCGGGTGTCGCACGCGGCAGTCCAAGAACTGTCCTAAAACCGGCCCAAAACCACTGTTTTGGCCATAACTCTACGCACACATGTCAGAATCCTGCACCGGCTGAACCTAGACGTGCAGAATCAAAAGACGCACGCAACGACTGGTCACATGCATGCATCCATCGACTGACAGCGAGTATATAATGCAAAAACATGCAAATGGGTCGCATGCCCAGTCCGCCGAAAGGCGCCTGCAAGACGTAGAAGGCACAGCAAGGAGTCCCGGTGACATCTGGGGCTCTGGAACAGTAGTCGGTCAGCTCCAGACGGGTAGGCCGCCGCCTGTCGTCGCGCCGGTGTCACCAGGGCCGCCTGCCTCAGGGATCTGCACGAGTATGGACACGGCCGAGTGGTCACAGTAAACTGTACAGAAACGGCACAAATCACAACACTCCCCCATGACCCGATGGTACGCATGTCCATACGCGTGCAGCACTGGTACATCCACATAGTGAGTGACACAGACAGATGAGACAGCAACGTGCATCCCACACTCAACCACTGTCACGCACGGGGCGAAGCCCAACAGAACGAATGGCCACCAGGAACTTTCCGCGTGCAAGTGCCTTCGTCAAGAAATCAGCTCGCTGCAAGTCAGTGCCAACCCACATGATGGAGATCACGCGTCGCTCCACCAGATCGCGAACGAAATGATGCTCAACCGCAATGTGCTTTGTGCGAGCATGAAAAACACCAGAGTTCTCCGCAATGGCGAGAGCACTCTGGTTGTCGCAACGCAGCACAATGGCGGGTACTGACTGCCCTAGCTCAAGAAACAGGCGCTGCAGCCAAACTGCCTCAGCAGCCCCTGCCCCCAAAGCCACATACTCTGCCTCCGACGAGCTACGTGCGATGCAGCCCTGCTTCCCGCTTCGCCAAGACAAAGCGGTACCACTGAGCAGGAACACGTAGCCAGTGCGACTGCGCCCGTCGGGACTCCAAGCCCAGTCGCTGTCAGTGTAGCCGTCAAGGACCACCGAACACTGCCGACGAAAGCAGAGTCCGAGATACGGTGTGGAAACCACGTACCGTACCACTCGCACAGCCGCGTGAAGGGCTCTCGCACGTGGAGCCTGCGAGAACTGAGCGAGGAGGTTGACGGCGAACGCGATGTCGGGACGCGTGGTCGTGGCCAGGTACATCAGAGATCCGATCAGACGGAGGTACAAGGTCACGTC
>SZWC01003229.1:77816-110738 GCA_023375785.1 Penium margaritaceum
CAGCTGATCTCGTGGCCGTCAGGCCTGACACTGAGGCGTGTGCACTTGCCACGCAGAGTTCCCCCTCTATGGCGCCTGACCCGGGCACATTGAGGGAGGCTTTCTCATCGCAGGATGCTGATGCCTGGCGAGCTGCTTGCGAGGATGAGCTTCGCGCTATCCGAGAGCACAGAGTCTACGAGCTGGTCGACCTTCCCCCTGGGAGGAAGGCGATTCAGGTCAAGTGGGTCTTTCGCAAGAAAGTGAAGCCGGATGGCTCACTGGAACGCTACAAGGCCCGCTTGGTCGTCAAGGGGTTCTCTCAGATTGAGGGAGTTGATTACACTGACACCTTTGCCCCTGTCGGCCGCATGACCTCAGCTCGAGCTCTGTTCGGTGTAGTGGCTCAGCATGACTGGGAACTACACCAGATGGATGTGAACAACGCGTTCCTCCATGGCTCTTTGGATGAGGAGATCTACGTGGCTCAGCCACCAGGCTTTGAGAACGGTGACAAGGTCTGGCGCTTGCGCAAGTCCTTGTACGGCCTCAAGCAGTCTCCACGGTGCTGGAACCGGGAGATCACTGGCACCTTGACTCGTGCAGGATACGTACAGAGCGAGGCAGACCCCTCACTCTTCATCCTACCGACACCCGAGCGGTTCACCGCCATCCCGGTCTATGTTGATGACCTTCTGATCGCGTCTCCATCCCTGGAGGCCGTGAAGGAGGCCAAGGCTGTCCTACAGATCGCCTACAGGATGAAGGACCTCGGTCCTGCATCGGTGTTTCTTGGTATGGAGATCGTGTGAGATCGCAGACATCGAACACTGTTGCTGCATCAGGCCCGATACGCACGAGTCGTGGGGGATCGCTTTAGCGATCTCCTTGGTGCTGTGCCCACTGCTTCCACACCCCTCACACCTAATGGGCAGGATGCCCTGAAGGTGGATGACCCTACACAGCTGGGGGAGACTGTGGACGTGACCTTGTACCTCCGTCTTATCGGATCTCTGATGTACCTGGCCACCACCACGCGTCTCGACATCGCGTTCGTCGTCAACCTCCTTGCTTAGTTCTCGCAGGCTCCACGTGCGAGAACTCTTGATGCGGCTGTGCGAGTGGTACGGTACGTGGTCTCCACGCCGTATCCCGGACTCTCCTTTCGTCGGCAGTGTTCGGTGGTCCTTGACGGCTACACTGACAGCGACTGGGCTTGGAGCCCTGACGGGCGCAGTCGTACTGGCTACGTGTTTCTGCTTGGTGGTACCGCTTTGTCTTAGCGAAGTGGGAAGCAGGGCTGCATCGCACGTAGCTCGTTGGAGGAAGAGTATGTGGCTTTGGGGACAGGGGCTGCTGAGGCAGTTTGGCTGCAACGCTTGTTCCTTGAGCTTGGGCAGTCAGTACTCGCCATGGTGCTGCGTTGCGACAACCAGAGTGCTCTCACCATTGCGGAGAACTCTGGTGTTTTTCATGCTTGCACAAAGCACATTGCGGTTGAGC
Source organism: Penium margaritaceum (assembly GCA_023375785.1). Classification (NCBI taxonomy): domain Eukaryota; kingdom Viridiplantae; phylum Streptophyta; class Zygnematophyceae; order Desmidiales; family Peniaceae; genus Penium; species Penium margaritaceum. The sequence continues at coordinate 79,299 of SZWC01003229.1, forward strand.
ATCACTTCGTTCGTGATCTGGTGGAGCGACGCGTGATCTCCATCATGTGGGTTGGCACTGACTTACAGCGTGCTGATTTCTTGACGAAGGCACTTGCCCACGGAAAGTTTTTGGTGGCCATTCGTTCTGTTGGGCTTTGCCCCGTGCGTGACGGTGGTTGAGTGTGGGATGTACGTTTGCGTCTCATCTGTCAGTGTCACTCACTATGTGATTGTACCAGTGCTGCACGCGTATGGACATGCGTACCATCGGGTCATGGGGGAGTGTTGTGTTTTGTGCCGTTCCTGTACAGTTTACTGTGACCACTTGGCCGTGTTCATACTCGTGCAGATCCCTGAGGCAAGCGGCCCTGATGACACCGGCGTGACGATAGGCGGTGGACTACCTGCTTGGAGCTGACCGACCACTGTTCCAGAGCCCCAGATGCCACCGGGCCTCTTCGCTGTGTCTTCTACGTCTTGCAGGCACCTCTCGGCGGACTGGCCATGAGGCCTATTTGCATGGTTTTGCATTGTATGCTCACTGTCAGTCGATGGATGCATGCATGTGACCAGTTGTAGTGTCCGTCTTTTGATCCTGCACATCTAGGTTCAGACGGCGTAGCATTCTGACATGTGTGCGCAGATTTACGGCCAAAACAGTGGTTTTGGGCCGGTTTTAGGACAGCTCTTGGACTGCCGCGTGCGACACCCGCCGTGCGCCGCGGCAGGTACTTATGCCTTCGACCTGTCATTTGTCATTTCTCTCTGCATATGCTGTATTGAAGCATTCTGACACTGCGCCTTGTGTCTCCTAGCCAAACCTTTGCCATTGTGTGTACGACCTGTGACTGTCGTCACCGTCTGACCAGGCACTGACGCCCGGTCAGCGGCTGTGGTGCTAGGAAGTTTCTGCGCACTTTCTCATAGGCCTCCCGAGACGCCGGAACATGTAACCGGACGTCCGGGTCTCAGCCACATGCAAATTGCACACGTCTGACAAGAGGCCAACAGAACTAAACCATTCAGTGATGGGTCTCCCGAGGTACTGGTAGAGACCACCTGGTACCCGGGTCTCGACCACCAAAAAAACTCTACCAAGCATATACGCATGAACTGAGCTGCTATAATGCACCATACACATCACAGAGGGAGTAAGGTAGCCACTGGAGAACCATTACCACAAGCTAGGAGGCTGTCTCTAGACGAGGCTACATGACAGCTCAAAGCCCATACACCAACAAGCCTTGACACATGAGAGGGCGGAGCAAACCTACCGGACGTTGCAACTGAGCACTCTGGTGCTTTCCCTCCATTCCCCTTGACATGTGCTACTGCCCTCCCTCGTTAGTTGGAGTAGGAAGTCGGAGCCCCCAGGAGATCATTTTCATGGCATCCATCAACCTTATTCTGAGTATGAGAGAGTCACGTCGCCACCTCCACCTCCACACTCCGAGTCTAGCCAATGGAGTACCCTCATCATCAAGCAGAAGGACATGCCCCCACGCCACTACCTCCACCCTCGATAGATTCTCCTCGCAGATGCGGAAAATCCCATTCCTCGTTTCGTAGTGGGCTGGGACCATCTGCGCACGCAACCGTCGTGCATGTCACCCACGCAGGGTTGAGAGACCATCCAGGGTGGCTCCAGGACTGTTGCCAAGTGGCCCAATGGAAGCCCTCAGCCACAACATTGCGTGCAAATAGAAATTCGCCACGGAGGGCAAGGTGATAGCTGCCTAAGGATCCGTCCTGCAAATTCTCTCGCAGCTACTGATCGGTCCAATCGTGTTCAAATCCCTCTGTGCACATAAGTAAATGTACTCAGAAGTACAGGATTCCCTCCTCTTCTGTCGCCAGAAGCTTTGCAAGCACCCGCGGGAGAAGCTCATTCGAATGGCACTGGAGAACATACATTTCGGGCTAGTACCGCAACCGTTTTCCTCTCTACCACCTTCATCAGTTCAGAAAAATGCCTCTCCCAGTCAGACTCCAAAAAATCACGGAGTACGAACATGGAGGTCTAGAACTGACACCATTCAAGATTTTTTGGAGTATCACGCACCCCTTCCTTTGGCGCAATTCTGGCCTTGGAGCTCTTTTTTAGGTGTGCCGAATGTTTGTGCCATAGGAAAGCAGATTTTGGAGAATTAGTCTTGGTGAAATGGTCTGAAGCAGAGAAGGAGTGTGCTTGATCTTTACATGCAAAAAAGGATGCTTCAGATGTGCATGTTCCTTTTGGGGCTGGTGGAGTGTTAGGGATTGTGACTTCTTCCCTCTCCTGCATTCTACTCTTGCAATCGTGGTGGTAGGGGTCGTGACTCCATACATATTTTCTCTCTCATAGATGACTGTAAGTACTTCTCAATTGAGTCCAGACATCAAGATAAGGTTTTTTCATTTATTTTCTTTTCTCTTTTTACATTCCTGGTACTTGTAGGATGTTCTAAAACACCTTGGTGAATGTCTTTCCTCCAAGTTAAGCTCCCGCCACATAAACACTGCCAATCCTCAGAGGTGGGGTCATTCGTCCAACATCACCTCGCTTAAACATCACCAACTTAACTTTTTTCAAGGTGGCTGAACTTCTTTGTATACCAGGACTTGTTGTGCTTCATATTCTTGGTGTACTCAGGGTGTATGATGCAGGCCATGACCCTAGCCATCGGTAGAGACTCACTGAAGGTGGAGCATAATTCATTTCATTCACGATTTACTTGCTCTTCATAGCAGCTACAGATGCAAAAGTTTGTGTACATCCTGATGCCAATAAACACATGTCCCTGGATGGTCTTGGTGCGCATTGGCCAGTTTCTGGCTGGAAAAGAGCATGCTGTTGCTCCATCATTGCCTCTTGTGAGGCTCTCCATCAGTTTCAGCTGCACTGAGTCGTTCTGCGTTGGATTGAACGGTGAATGGTGGCTCCGATGGTCGGACAGATCTTATGTCGTCCTCCACACATGCTTCTGCTTGAGCCTGAACTTATTCTGATATGGATTCATGTTCCTGTCCATCTGTATGCTTGGGCATCTTCATGGGGAGATTTCTGTTGATGAGCCCTTTTTAATGACATTCCCAGAGGATTTCTTCTGTGTGTCGCTCTTGAAGGCTGGCTGGTTGGCCCACTATGCTGAGCGGTTGTGTTGTGTCAAGCATAGTTTCAGTTGCGCTGAAGACCTTGGTGGCTGTTCACAAGGTTTCTCTTGTCCATGTCTTCTGTGGCTATAGATTCCCCACTGCTTGAATCATTGTGTCCAGATTCTGGCACAGTTGAAATGAAAACATTGCTACCTCCGCCTTTGCAGTATGTTCATGAATACACAAGTTTTCATTGTGCCTCATTGCAGCAGCAAAAGCACTCAATATGGCGTCTGGATCAGCAACTCCGCTCAGCACCATGGTAGCTGATCTGCATATTCAAGCATTCATAGCATTAACTTCTTTCTTGAAATTTTCTTCATTGATCATTGAGCTCTGTGAAATGGTCTCTTTGAACCCGAAATGATGAATTCTATACAGCAATTTTAATCCCGTTGTTCTGTTTCAAGTTGGATCCACAATTTTCTTGGCCCAGTTTCCCGAGGATTTGAGGTGAGCAATCAGGTCTTCCAGCTTTGTCTCTGCATCTATTCATAGGAAAGCTCAGTGTCAATGGTCTTGTTGTGACAGTCATGAAGTGTTTTCCGTTAAAATGTTGGGTCAAGGTCTGGCTTCTCTCTCCTTTTTCTTCCTTCATTTTTGTTTTTGAACTTAGTCACTGAGTGGCATAGATAGCGGAGAGAAGGATTCATCACAATGAGGGTTCCAATGTAGTCACAAATCTGGAGTTGCTACATGTAGAAGAGTTTCAGATGGTGGGTATGAAACAACTCCCCATCTTCCTTACTTGAGTTAAAGAACTTCCATGTTTAATGCCAGTGTATTGCAGTCCTCTCCATCAGACGTCGGAGTTCTGAAGTATCCATTTTCACCGAATCCATCCGTTTCACTGAATCAGCTATTCACTGGAGAAAAAATCCCCGGTTAGATTTGGTGGAGCAAAAGGTCCTACTTTGATACCATGAGTCATAAGTAGTAGTCCAGGGAGATTAACTGTTTTCACCCACATTTTCATTTTTCTTGTCACGAGTGATGGAATTCCAGTGGATTTTTGATCTGCTACATATCTAGCCCTCAGGTTCTCCTGTTTGTAGACTCTACCTCCATGATTCCACATTGAGATTCATGAGGAGATCCCACTAAATCTAGAATTTCAGGAGTAGCTCATATCAGATTCCAATCAAGTGATTAAAAAGCTATGAAACTAAGACCTACAATGTCTGCACTGCAAAATAGGTCAGCCTCTATATAAAGCCACTCTCTCTGCTGATCGGCCCAAAATAGATGGCGTGAGTCAATCAGCCTGGTCAAGCTGCCACGCCAAATTTCTTCACCTAGCGACAATGATCATCGCTGTTTTTTCTGGTCGGACCTCCAAAGCCATTTCTGATAAATGCACATAAGCCAGTGAAATTCAAAGGATATGCTCCCATTCTTCTCCAAATGAGCAGTGGATGGGTTCTGATATGCTGGATGCTTAAAGGGTTATGTTCAATACCAAACACAGGATGGTGATTGTCGAAAACATGTTGTAGAGGGAACGTAGAAGTCAAGGAGAGAAGTTGGCCACCTTTCGCCGAGAATGTTCTTCAAGCATGCTCAACGCATCATTGATCCAGATGGAAGGCGGATATTTCCGTATCATGAAATCAATAAACCGACAAGCACTGATTTCTCCTCTTTCATGGAATTCATGGTCTTGCCCGTCGCCTAGCTTGGTTACATGAAGAACTGTTATCATATCGGGCATCAGATCCCACTGATGTTCACCTGGCCTGAAGATACACCTTTCCTTTTAACTCTACTCGGGTGGTCATCCGCTTCACTCAAATCCATGTTATATGACAAAAATGTTAAGCTTAGAAGTAATCACCTTCAATCCAAAAAGAAATCCTTGCATCTTTTACCTCTCCTGTGTAGATGCGGACATGTTTCTTTTCATCCATTTCACAACCCATAATTGGGGGAAGGCCAAAAATCCATTCTTCATTCAATGCAGAATGTTTTGGCCACATTGGGCTCTGTAATTTCTCAAGTAAGAAATACCATTGGAAATCACGATTGTCATTTATTCGAACCACTCACTTCATACAACCTCGCCCTGATCCAATACCAGCCTACTTGTTACCTTTTGGGGAGATGGGATCAACATGTTGGGGACTTTTGGTGCAAAAATAGTCCCCCTTCCCTGCCTCAAGCTGTTACAACTATGAACAGGAAAAGCAAGGGGCTCATGTTGCACACATAAGTGAATCCAACTAGAAATCGTTCACCGCAAACATTTAAATGACATCATCACACAATTAAGTATGTTAGAACTCAATGAAGCCAGTCAAAATTCCCAACCTGTACAATTATTCACAAACAGGAAGTCACAATTTCTGAATAAAGCATGCATTGTTTGAAGAAAGCAAACCAAACAAAATGGCATACCCACACTTTTAAAAAGGAACAACATGCCCGTATGCCGTTGACGATTTTCGACGTCCGGGTACGTCGTGAGCAGACGTAATACTTGTTACGTACCAAACAAACACGAGTCCCTTATCGTCACGAGTGGGCATTTCTGTCATTGCACAAATAGCCCACCGCGCGTCGAGACCTCGATTTTCACTCCGACTGTCGAGGGCAATTCGGCCAACTGCCCTCACCCTCCAACGAACCTTCTTGCACTTTCTGACAATTCCGACCATTGTCGAGCATAGTGTCACGACCTCTCGGTCAACTTCTCAAGACATATGTCAGTTTATAAAGATGAATCTAGCATCTTCGCCGTCGATCTTCAAAGATCCCTGACTTCTCGGCAAACCTTCTGGAATCCGACCACTCATGATGCGACTCCACACGCGTCTTTCGACGATCTACCCAATGACCCTGCCCATACCTCATTTTTAACTCGACACTTGTACATATGATCTACCCACTCATGATATCTGTTTGGTCATTTTGACACTGGTCATCAAAGTACACTTACCGCAAATTAAAAAGTGCTCAAGTGTCCCAAATTCTTAATCGTGTTTTGCCTCGCAACTTCTACCTGTTCACTATCTACGCTCCATTCAGCATAACACTTGGTATCATAGCGCAGTGGTCCTGGAGAAGCATCCGCCTACTGTACCTATCCGAAGGAGTACCTCGCATAAGCCGTTGGCACATCTCGCACGTCAAGACTTCACAGACTTCGCGACTATGACGTGAAGCAAGCAAGAGCATCCAACGACCAGCAGCGGGCCTTTGGGGACGACTTTGGCGCTGAAGGAGCAGAACGTGCCTATGCACGCGAACCCTGAAGCGGCAGGGAACGCTGGCGTGGCAGGCTATGCACTAGCTGGATCAACCCCTACGGCTCCGATGATAAACTCGGTCGCGGATCCAACCGAGGTGAATAAGGGTGCACACAGGTTCCAGGAACCGCGGTTCCGGTTCCAAGGTTCCAGAACCGTCCAGGAACCGCGGTTCCTGAACCCACATCTATGGAGGGGATAACGAGTGGGGAGGGGGGTTTTTTGGGCTTTATTTGCTCATGTGGCACCCTTGGAGGCCATGTGAGCACTCCAATAGCGTACCCACATACAATAAAGGAGTATTGAAAGGCGTTCTCCTTGTTTTTGTTGAAGAAAACATGATGGTGGAAGCCGATCATGCTTTATAAGCCTTGCCTACGAGGGGAACCTCAGTGGAACCGTGACCAGAACCGCGGTTCCATGAGGAACCGCGGTTCTGGAACCGGAACCGCGGTTCCGGTTCCGACCTGGAACCGGAACCACGGTTCCGGTTCCATTCTCAGAACCGCGGTTCCGTACCGGTGTGCAGCCTTAGAGGTGAACCAGCCACCCCTACCGACAACCTCGACAACGATAGCACAAAGGACAGGTGGCACCGGACGACAGGCGCGGATCAACAAGAAACTGGCAAACCAAATCTCCGTGCTCGAGTGAATCAACAACCATCTGCTCCAATAGCTCAACCTTGCGATCGAGGCTCTTTGCAACGCAAGCGCACAAGAGGAGGTGGTCTTCAAGGGAAATACCCAACTCTTGAGCTAACCTAATACTTGCTTGGGCCCTCTTGAACCATTTCATCCTGCAACTTAAATAGGACCAACGATTCGGATGTGGCTGACGAGTTTGAAGGTGTACTTCACCACTTCTAGAATCAACAAAAACAAAAAACAAATCAACATCGCGGCCGCACATTTGTATGGCACGGCACTGAGATTGTGGTCTGATCTAAAGACCATACAACGGCTGCAGGAGACCGAAGGGACCTCATTGACAGCTAACGGCGTCCGTCTCATGTCGCCAACCGAGCATATCAACCCACAATGGCGAGGCGCACTGACGCCACCAACCGACAAGAACGAGTCCTCTCACTTGATGCTTGCACGATTTGGACAATCAAATGAGAAGGTTGATGCTCGGTACAAGCTCTAGCGTCTCTGTATGCAGAACAACGTGGTAGAGTACATCCTGAGGTTCTGCGATCATTAATGGTGTAGACATCAGCCCCGACGAGATCTGTTCTCACTACAATGGCCTAAAAAAAGACATCCAATGAGCAATTTCCACTTTTTTTCATTCAAAGCGACTTTCCCTTGATGATCGGAGCGGCAGAAAGGATCGACACTGCAACCTACAATGCTCGGATCCAGAAATCCTACAGCTTGCGACCTCCCAATCACAATTATTGTTGAAAAAGAGAAATCCAGTCAAAGGACTCCTTGACTATGATGGAAGTGGACGCCATCGACTGGAGACATATGTGTACCTGCTACATCTATGGGAAAATCGGGCACATCGCTCGCACCTGTCAAAGCAAGAGAAGGCCAAAACAAGGGGGAGATCGCAGAAAAGGATAAGTTGGGAAACAGAAAACGATAGGAGTGAGAGGCGTGACTCTTGTTTGTGAGGAGCGATCTTCACCGAATGATCGCCCATATGAACGGCCTACGACGTTGCATAGGGTTTTTGAGATTGCAAAAATCGACAAGGGGTACGCGGACGACCAACCGGCAATACTACTGAGAGTGCAACCTCGAGAATGCAAAAGTGAGAGAACAGTACCTGCACTTGGATGGAGGAGCCTCTCATAGTTTTGCAAGTAATGACATGGTTTTCAAGCAAGGTTTGTAGACCAAACCACGAGTGCTTGAAAGAAAAATCGTCGACGGAGGACTAAAAATACGAATAATCCAAGAACCACTCTGACTATAAGTTGGAAATCTACGGGGTGTAATGGTCTTGAGGTCTTGTCCTATGAGTGACCACAAAATCATTTTTGGACGTGATTTCCTATACCGACACAATCCGTAGGTTGATTGGAACAGCGGTGAAGTCTACATGGAAATGGGCGGTGCCAAGCGACAACTTCCGTGCGTGGGACAGAAGACGACAACAGAAGTAGCATAGGTGGAAGCAGTAGAGGAAGCCGAGGTAGCTAAAAGGCAACTACCTCTACAGCCGATATCGCTCAACATGGCCAAATACTGCATACAACAAGCAACTCCTGCGTGGCTCATACATCTTGAGCCAACAGATAAAGTGAAAGTTCCAGCTGCTGAATCATCACCCTCATTTGCCTCATGAGCCTCATCAGCATCGACAAAGTTCGTGGTGGTACCCGAAGATCTCGTACCACTCGTCCAAGAGTTTGCTGACTTCTTCCTCAAAGAACTCCTTAAAACCCTACCACCTCAACGAGACATCGAATATCGCATCAAGTTGAAACCGAGCAGCCGACCCATTGCTCGAGAGGCCTCTCGAATGAGCGATCACTAACAAACCAAGTTAAAGAAGCAACTCAACGAAATGCTCATCCTCCCATCCACGTCAACGTACAATGCACCTGTACTATTTGTAGAAAAGAAAATTGGTGAAATGCAGATGTGCATGGACTACCGGGCGTTGAACAACTCTACCATCAAGAACCACTACCCTCTTCCCCGAGCCAACGGAATTTGAAACTACCTCTAACGGGCTCAAATTTTCACCAAAATTGACCTATGCAGCGATTATCACCAGATCCGCATAGTAGACGATGACATCGAGAAAACGGCATTCCGAACTTGCTACGGGCATTGAGAATTCACAGTAAACGTTTTTTGACTTACGAATGCCCCGACGACTTTCATGGCGGTGATGAACAGCATTTTCTGCCCATACCTTGATGCTTTTGTCGTGGTGTACCTCGATGACATTCTGGTGTACAATTGCACCTCGGAGGAGCACGATGGACATCTTTGAAGAGTCGTCAAAGTTCTACAAAAATATTTCTTTGGCAAACCTCTCGAACTGCAACTTTGGTCTTCGTTCAATCGAGTTCTTGGGTCACGTCATCAATGGCGGACGGATTACCATGGATAAAAAAAAAGTAGCAACATTCAGTGATTGGCCAACGCCGACCAACATTCTAGATGGTCAAGTTTTTCTCAGGTTCTGCAATTACTACCTACATTTTGTGCGGGATTTTGCTTGAGTGTCAACGCATCTCTCCAACCTCACTCAAAAAGAAAATGAGTGGGGGTGGGGAGACGGTGAACAAGAAGCATTCACCGCTTTGTAGCACGCTCTAACCTCGGTGCCAGCCCTATGATTAGCTCACCCAACGGTGGACTATATCATGGCTACATACGCCTCAGACCATCGGCAAAGTCCTCCAACAAGACCATAGCAACAGAAAGCAACCAGTTGCATACCTGCCCAATAAACTGTGTGGACCGGAACTCAACTACCCGGTGCACGAGAAGAAGATGCTGATGGTCATACAAGAATTTGGCTGAGTCTGGAATACATATATGAAAGAAAAAAGAGAGTTTACAATTGAGCCCCTAGCGGACTTACATAGGGGCGTTGGCAGTTAGCCGCACAGGGCCCCATCACCCCCACGAAGCCTAAACAAGTCAGCAAGGAGATCACACTGCATACACCATGTGAACAACAAAGGTGGTCTCCTGGAGGCACCGGAATAGCTCTCCGAGTGCCCGGAACTCGACCACCAAGAGAATACGAGCAGTGCTAGAAACACTCGAAATCAGTGTTCGGACATCACAAATGGCTTTCCGAACATCTGAAGCACTACTATAGACATTGGGTCTCCTCGTCGCACCAGTACAGTCTATCAGATACACGGGTCTCAACCTATCGAGAAAACTCTCCTAGCTCCCAACAAGCCAACCAGGCTGCCAGAACGTATTGACCGCGTCTCGTTGGCACTATCGTAGGTGTTGGAGAAGTATTGGGACACTCCGAAGGCCCATCTTGTTGTCATGCTCTCCTATACCCAATACCACCAATGTGGGGTACATGAGTAATCCATCAGCGTCGGCCGTGATGGGTGGAATCCACACCAACCAACAAAAATGACGACACCATTTCACCAAAAAAGTGGTTTGGTGGGTGCAGGACGTGTTGTACGGCAGTCGCACGTCCCATTACTCTACAATGTTAAAAGGAAAATGAGATTTTTTCATAGCCAAGCACGTGTCATGACCATGTCATGAGATGTGAAACAAACCTAATGTGTTAGTACGCCGACTTCAATCCTCAAGGATTGACATCGCGCTTCATGTACACAATGTGTACTGGACGCATGACTACCTTTCGGAGGTCTTGTGCATTGGTAGTCATGACCAAGGTAAACATTGGCCCATGATTGAACGTGTCAAGGATGATAACCTTGAATAAACTCTCAATGGAAAAACAATTGACATCCTATCACTTGGTGAGTGATGGATACAAATCGTTGTACACGACTGGTGCAAACGATGAAAAGGTACATGAGTATACTTACAACCCTATTCAAAAGACAAGGATGAATTTCAATGGGGTTTATACAGACACCAGAGGGGGGCAAAGACTCTTCTATGGCTCTTGAATGATTTAAGACGCCGTAGTGCTGTGGTCAAAGATTGTAAGAGCCATTCATGGCGTATGACGAGATTGACCACACGTTGAAAGTAAAAAAAATCACAGGCGACACCTTCATTCTAGCATCACACGGTGGGTGAACATGTCATGAACATTGGTAGACAAGAGTACGTGAATCGATGTTGGTGACATGAGTTCATCCACAGTTATGTGAAAGTTCCATTTCTGAGAAAAGAAAACTCCTTTTCTACTAATTGATTTCTAGAGTATTATGACAATCTCACAATTTTCTACAAAATGACAAAGACATATTTGGGATCACATCAAGGTCTTGGTTTTTATGTCCAGAGTTCATGACCGTGGAAACAACCTATAAGCCGATGGCCTTATGCTAACACAGTCTGTTAGCATCCTCATCTTGGTGGTTTGATTGACCACATAACCAGTCATAAGAAGTATTGAAACAAAAGAACAACTAGTGTGTCGTAAACAAAGTTTCATGTGAAATGACTCTTCAAGATGGGCCTTGATAAATGATGTTTCTCATCAGATTCTTTGATGTTTTCATAAATGCCTCAAAGTTGATGGCATCGTGACACGGTACACTAGTCATGTATGTCACACTTAAAAAATCATGCCGATGGATTTCAATCATTCCAAGAATATGGTATAGCACCGGCTATACAATATCAATATGCAAAAAAAATCGAGCATCTAATTCCTTGGAACAAAACCAATCTCCAAGAGAGATGACTACGGTGTAGTCAAACCATGCTTCACTGACCCAAAAGGTCAATGTGAAGCGACTCAAGTCCCTTGGTTTGGGGGTTGGTTTAACGGATGTACACTGACGAATGAAAGTACAATGTGTTTTTGGATGTCGTTACGATGATATCCATGATTGTGGTGGTTTGTGAGATGTCTTCGCAGGGGGCGATACCCTTTATAAGTGCCTCAGATAAAGCATGTGAAAGATAATCTATTGAGTGGAAGTACCGGATGTGCACAACAGAAGGCATAGAAGCAAGACAAATTGTTGCAACTTGGCAAACACAATCCATTGACAGGTTCTTGAATAGAACCCATGGATGCGATAACATAACTGTTAAAAGATTAAGGAACTAGTAATTGGAGGATCACCAGAAATGATTCGAAGGTGTTCAACCACAATCACATAGAATCAACACTCGAAAGTTGTCCAACTTGTACCACAATGATTGTAATCATGGTACTGTCGTTTGGTTAATGCCATATAATGAACACTTCGTTCGTGGATAGAATCCATGATCGTTGAGATCAGTTATCTCAGCTAACCTAGTTCAAAAGTAATGTGGTTTTGACAGTGACGTGAGCGGCAGCCTACGGTATCCATTTCAAACAGAAATGAGGGGAAAATTATTGAGAACAAAATCATTTAGGTTGGAGCATTGTCGTGTCTAATGATGGACCTTGACGAAAATTGCGCATGCCAAACAACCAATACTGTCTCCTTCAAAGATGAGTGCAGTATTTGAATAGAAAAACAAGTGTGTTCAACAAACATACATTTGGATCTTGGTACCTCCCAACCCTAAGAAAAATCTAGCATGCTAGTTGCATGGGCTTAGTGGATCTTGGTTGAGTTCAGTCAACCAACCCACTGGTGCTGAAAGTGGTCTAGTAGACCTACACGTGGTCATGAACACGTAGTTGCAAACTGAGAAGACTGGTGGCCGGATCTTGGATTGCACGTATTGAAAATGTTGCGGGGAGGAACCACCTCAGCAACAACCCCTTGGAAGAGATCATGTCCGAATGACATGGAAAGTGTTGTGTGGACTTGGAAAGTTTTCGGGGGAAATCCTGGTCAGTTAGCTGCAGGGACGCTCCTTGCAAAGGGGGAGGAGGTGTCACCACAATGACTTGCTGAAAACGTACCACACAAGATCTGGGAAACCTCATCCCATGTATCCTCTTCCAAACTGACAAGACATTGTTGACAATGTACGTCCCTAAGGAGATCAACCATGCCACTGATACACATGTGTGATGAGATTTCGGTGAAGGCTCATCAACACTTCTATAAGAGGTACAAAGGTTGTACATGTCTCATCTTGGTAAGAGCCAAGGGAGTATTGTACACAAAAAATCATAATCATAAAAACCACATACGTGTGTGGTTGATTGTGTGTGAAGGTGACGCAAATGTGTTGCGGATGACAAGAGTTCACAAATGTAATATTGTTTGGATTTCTTGTTGCATGGTTTGCATGATGAAACACGCGGTGATCAAACCTCCGTGAGCAAAGACGAAATGGGATGGTTTGAAGCACAGTGGGAGGAATGTAGTGTATAGACAATTTTTACAATTGAAAATGGTTGTTCAATAATCATTGGGTGCTTCGGGTACTCGAGGCTCAAGCATCAAGGAGCCAAAGCCCGGAATTACACGATAGGCTAGATTCTGGTTCAACTATAGCCTTGAAAACATCCTTGGCCACATTCCAGGTGAAAGGAGTGCCGCCGTAGAAAATCCATCGCGTCAATTCTCCACTCTTAGCTTGGCACTAGGGTCCTATTCCTGTGCGACAATGCCACCTGGAACGATTAGGGTAGGATCATTGTTTTATGTCCATGCACTATGACGACCCTGTCCGTTTGTGGCGCGGTTTGTTTCCGCCAAAATGGCTGATGTTCAGAAGATGCGTACAAGCTTCTTAGCGACACCACCGATGACTGGGCGCCAATGCCCTGTCAGACGGTGACAATAGTCACAGGTCTTACACACGACGGCAAGGGTCTGGCTAGGAGACACAAGTCAGAGTCTCACAATGATTCAATAGCATTTGCACAACGAAATGACAAATGACAGGTCCATGGCATAAGTACCTGCCGCGGCGCACGGCGGGGGTCGCACGCGGCACCACAAGGTCTGTCTTGAAACCAGCCCAAAACCACTGTTTTGGCCGTAACTCGACGTAGACATGTCAGAACGCTACGCCGTCTGAACCTAGATGTGCATGATCACAAGCCAAATGCTACGACTGGTCACATGCATGTATCTGGCATCAAAAGGTGGACATACAATGCAAAACCATGTGAATCGGGCCCACGGCCAGTCCACCAATAAACTCCTACGTGCTACAGAAAAACTACACGAGGCACCCTGGCAGCGTCCAGGGCTTTGGGATGGTTTTCGGTCAGCTCCAAGCTGATATCAACCACCAGAAAATGCACTGGTACCACCTGGGTCCGCATCAGGTATCTGCACAGGCATGGATACGGCTGAGTGGTCACACTAAGCTATACAAGTCGATAGGAATGTCATAAATCACAACACCCCCCCATGACTACATGTTACGCATGTCCATGCACATGTAGTACTGAAATGAGTACAGCAACAAGTGCAGAAAAAGTCGTGATATAGACACAGACACACCCCACACTCAACCACTCTTGGGCAAGGGGCGAAGCCCAACAGAACAAATGGCCACCAAAAACTTCCCGCGTGCTAGTGTGTTCGTCAAGAAATCAATACGCTGCATGTAAGTGCCAACCCTTTTGACAGAGATCACATGTCGCTCCACTAGATCACGCACAAAGTGATGCTCAAATGTAATTTGCTTCATGCAAGCGTGAAAGAAACCAAAGTTCTCCGCAATGGCAAGGGCACTCTGGTCATCGCAACAAAGCACAATGGTGGGTACTTACTAACACAGCTCAAGGAACAGACGTTGCAGCCATATTGCACCCCCTGCACCCAGAGTAACATACTCCGCCTCCGACAAGCTATGTGCAATGCAGCCCTGCTTCCCACTACGCCAAGACATAATGGTACCACCGAGAAAGAACATGTAACTGGTGTGACTGCATCCATCCAGACTCCAGGCCCGGTCGCTATCGGTGTAGCCGTGAAGAACCACCGAGCAGTGCTGGCAAAAGCAGAGTCCAAGGTACGTTGTGGAGACCACGTACCGCACCACTTGCACAGCCACATGAAGGGCTCTACCACGTGGAGCCTGCAAAAACTGTGCAAGGAGGTTGACGGCAAAGGCGATGTCAGAGCGTGTGGTAGTGGCCAAATACATCAAAGATCCCATGAGACTGAGGTACAAGGTCACATCCACTGTCTCCCTTAGCTGTGTGGGATTGTCTGCCTTTAGGGCATCCTGCCTATCAGGTGTGAGAGGTGTCAAGGCCATGGGCATTGCACCAAGGAGGTCACTAAGGTGCTCCCCCATGACGCGTGCGTATCAGGCCTGATGCAGCAATAGTTTCAGACGTCTGCAGTCTCGCATGATCTCCATGCCAAGAATCACAATTACAAGACCAAGGGCCTTCATCCTATAGACAGTCTGGAGGACCGCCTTGGCCTCCTTCATTGCCTCCATGGAAGGAGATGTGATCAGAAGGTCGTCCACATAGACCAGGATGGCGGTGAACCACGCAGGTGTTCATCGGATAAAGAGAGAGGGATTTGCCTCGCTTTGTACATATCCCGCATTAGTCAAGGTGCCAGTGATCTCCTGGTTCCAACACCAAGGAGACTGCTTGAGACCGTAGAAGGACTTGCGCAAGCGCCAGACCTTGTCATTGTCCTCAAAGCCGGGTGGCTGAGCCACATAAATCTCCTCATCCCTAGAGCCATGGAGGAACGCATTGTTCACATCCATCTGGTTCGGTTACCAGTCATGCTGAGCAACTACACCGAATGGAGCACGAGCTAAGGTCATGCGGCCGACAAGGGCAAAGGTGTCAGTACAATCGACGCTCTCGATTTGAGAGTACTCCTTGACAATCAAACAAGCCTTGTGGCGTTCCAGTGAGCCATCCGGCTTCACTTTCTTGTGAAAGACCCACCTGATCTAAATAGCCTTCCTCCTAGGTGGAAGGTTGAATATCTCGTAAACTCCGTAATCTCGGATGGAGCAAAGCTCATCTTTGCAGGCAGCATGCCAGGCGTCAGCATCCTGTGATGAGAGAGCGTCCCTCAGTGTGCTCAGATCAGGCGCCATAGAGGGAGATATGTGAGCGACAAATGCACACGCCTCAGTGCTAGGTCTGACCACCACAAGGACAGCTGCTGCATTACAAGTGACATGAAACTCGCGAGTGACGAGATCGTGCCCTACGAGGCATGCTGGATGTACCTCTATGTGCTCAGTGCGGACGCTCAAGCTAAGGGCCTTTGTGCCGGGATCACCACTCGCGATGCTGCGGGTGGAGCGCCAGGGTGCAAGACCTGGCACTCGCTGGACTCCAGAGTCCAATGGTCGAAGACGACCGACGAGTTCACGTGAGTAACTTGGGCTCTGGGAGCTCACCTCACGTGTAGGGACACGCACGACCACATCCGGTGAGGGTTGAGGCAAAGAAGCAGGTGATGCCGTGGAAGGAGATGCATGTGTGGGAGACACAAAACTGGGTGTGACAGGAGGAGAAGGTGAGGCATGACCACGCACAGAGGCTGTAGTGCTCGCGTACAAAGGTATAGGATCATGGGTGCCTGTGGGGTACGAGGGAACAAGGGTAGAAGCCGGCTGTGTTGGAGAGGTCTTTGGGCCGATAACGATTATCAATGGATCATGAAGAGCTAGAGACCAAGTAGTGGAGGGGGTTGAAATGGACACATCAGCCAGACGAGAGGTGCTCGCAGGCTAAGACTCCCCCATCTATCAAGAAGCCTCACATGTAGGAACATGCGTGACGGACAACGACGTGATCGAGGTCAGATCGCGGTAGGTGAGGGAATCAAAGAAGAGCGCGTCGCGGGACTCAACGATGTGACGACGAGCGAGGTCCCAAAAAAGCCAGGTCTTCGACCGCGTGGAGATGCCTACAAAGGCACATCAGCGACCCTGCGGTGAGACCTTGGATCCTTCTTGGTCGTCAGTGTACCACACAAAAGCCAACGACCCACAGACACGAGCGAGACACAGGTCAACACGATGGCCAAACCAAAGCTCGTACGGTATAACGTGGTCCGGAAGGGGACCGTGCAGGAGGCAGTTTCATTCCCACGTCATGTAGGCAAATCCTTTGAAGGCGAAGGACTCTCGGAGACCGCACTCAGACCGCATAGCGCAAACCGCATCCTCCATGGTGCAATTCCACCGCTCAGAGACATCGTTCTGCTGAGGAGTAGCAGGGGCTGAGACCTGGTGGAAAACCCAATGCTTGGCGAAGAAACTATCCATATCACCAAGAAACACGCCGCCGCAATCCAAACAAAAGGTATGCAGCATGTGGCAAGAACGATGCTCAGCCATCGCTAGCCTGAGGCAAACTACGAGAGCGACATCACTCTTCTGGCGCACGCTGTAGACTCACCGCATCTGGGTGAGGTCATGAGTCACGGTCAGGACGTATCTTCTGTGATTGGACAGAGACACGATAGGAAGAGGAACGAGAAGGTCCGAATGGACCAACTGCAGAGGGCGAAGTGCGTGAGAACGGGAGTCAGGGTAGGTGGAACGATGCATCTAACCCTCACCACAGAACAGAAAATCGGTCTTGGGCGGCTTCTCAAAAGAGGCCGAACAATACCGAGTGCGGGCTGTGTCCGAATGAGCTTCAACGCAGTGTCGGAGCCGACATGACACAGGCGACGATGCAACAATCGCTATTGCTAAGAAGACAGCACGCCAGTGACAAACACTCGAGTAGGAGGAGCGGGGGAGCAAGAAGGAGGAGGAGAGAACCGAGAGACACGATACAGATCAACCACAACATAGGCACAAAGAACAACGATATGAGAATCAACAGCTGTCATATTGGCTTGGTCTGCAGTGTGCTCCATAGAGAGTCCCATCAGTGTGTAGGCATGCATGGAAAGCAAGCAGAGCTCAAGATTAGGTACAAAAAGCACCTCAGAAAGATAGAGGTGGCCAGACAGACAATGAAAACAGAGAACCCCAACACCCTGGACTGGCAAGCATTTACCACAGCCTAAGCGAACGAAGCAATCAGACGCAACAGGACTGAGAAAAACAACTACGATGACAGGTCATGTGATGAAGGGCATCAGAATCCATGATCCAAGTATCACCGGGATCACGACCGGAGGTCGTCACTGTACAACGGGCAATGGAGAACTCGGCCTTAGATGGGCACTGAGCAACAGGTGAAGAGGAACGGCGAAGGGAACATAGGTGCGGCTCATGAATCCAATCGGTATTTTCAGGCCCATCGTCATCACATGCCAGCTGTCCCCCCCCCATACGAGTCATCACGAGCGACAAAAACTGACGAACAAAAGGTTTATGAACCACCCGGCTGTGAAAACACACTCGCACCTCCTTGAAAGCGAAGACCCAAAAGATGACAGAGATCGGCGATGGTGTGGTCATGCGGGTCTAGGTTGCCACATCTCGCTGGTGATGAAGCGGGAACTTCCGAAGTTGTGGTCGCAGCGCGACTGGAGGCTATGGTGCCGGATGCTTGAAGACGCGGCGAGTGTGCAGCCTGAAGACCGCGAGTGATCCACGCCCAATCAAGCGGCTGCTCGCAATCGGTGTAGCGATGAGCGTCTCCACATTTGTAGCAGTAGACAGTGCGTCCACTGCTACCGCCCGAGGACTGCTGCTGCTCCTACGACTGCTGCTTGCCCAAACCACACTTCTTTCAACCCTTCTTCCTCTGTTCCACGGCTGCCACACCTTGCATCTGAGTCGGGGTAGCTGGGGTGGAAGGGGAAGAGGAGGGTGTACCAGAGCATGAAGAAGCGGGCTGCAAGAGGGCGTCGGGAGCGATGCGATGACCGCTGTAGCAAGAGAACTCTCTTGTTGGGCCACGGTTGCCTCACAGGCAGAAGTCACCTGGGGGAAAAGCTGATGTGCCCAAGGGAGGAGCTGAAGTGAGGTGGAGAAGGGCTCGAGCACAGCGTCTCTGTACCCTAAGAAGATGTCTATGTGCTCAAGACGAACTCCGATCATGAGCGTGCGAAGCGCCTAGAGCTGTGTACCTCCCGAAGTCCTAAGGCGTGTCTAGATGCGCATGGCACGCAGAAAGTAATCGGCCGCGGGTTCAGCAGGTCCCTTCAAAAGGGAGTAAAATGCACAAATGTGAGCTGCGCGGGTGGCGTGCGTCTCTGCACCAAGCAAGGACAGTACCAAGACCAAGCCCCCACGTGGATCAACACCCGCGCCCACGTCAACCTCTCCAAGGTAAGGGCAAAACTCCATAACACTCTTGCACATCATGGCGTAAAGGAGTCTGCGCATCGCCCGAGCCGCTGTCAGCACCTGAGCGCGACCCATAACCTAGTATGAACTGTGATAGTAGGGCCATACCCCCTCTAAAGTGGCCCACACCTGGAAGAGAGTCTCTCAACAGTCAAAGCTGTCATCGATGACATAGCGTGGGGGTGGTGTCGCGAAATCCTTGGGTTGCCGCTACGTGGGGAAAGAAACCACAAGGTGGGAAGGACGAGAATGGGGAAGACGCCAGGACGAGGAAAGTTGCCGAGGTAGGGGTCAGGCAAGGATTGGATCTCTGGCAACCAAGAACTAGAACATGTCTGAAGCTGGCAGAGAGGCTCATGAAGCTCGCGAATCTTCCTTTTGTGGGTGTCATCCTAAATGCCTCGCATTTTGGGGTCCTCATCCAAAGGATCAAAAAGTGGTGGGTCCTGTCCAGCTGCTCTCCTCGGTGTACATGCTGATTGCTGTGTAGAAGGTATGGGACCACCGACTCCCCCGGATGTCTATTGTGGGGCTGTGGACTGATCACGAATAAGATCAGTGAGCGCACAGATGGCATCAGTTTGCTGCTACTGCTGACGACAAATCTCATCCTACAAACTACGTAGGTCCGCAATGGCCTGCAAGCGTGGGCTCCAAACCCCTAAGGAGGAGGAAGAGGGATCTGGTGGTCCTGTGCCCTTGTCACCGGTCGGAGCCATGTCAACACTCACTGTGGACCGGGACGTCAAACGAATCAGATTGCAAACCTATTAGCGTTTCTCAAAGATTTGCAATGCTGGTCAAAACGATGCTTCAGCCAAAAGCTTCATCCAAAGTGTTGGTGCTGGTGTCATCACTCAGAATGATGACATCAGCATGAAGGTTGTCCAAACAAGGCGAAAATTGGAGAGATTATGCGCAAAAGGATGTTCAATGCTATGGTGGTTGTTTCATGCAGAACAACCTTCAAAATGTGAAAAACGTTACCGTTTTCTTTTCAGCCCTAAATCCGGAAAAAATCTAGATCTGAGAGCATTGTTTCACGTCCTTCAGCCTACAGGGCATGAAATAAGGCGGGAGTGGAAGCGATGGATAGGGTTTTGCAAGAGTTTTTGACGAGCTCTTACACGCCAAAAGTGGTGGCCAAATGGGGCAGTTGCATTCTTTCACGCTTGGCGAGGGTGGTACGTGCAAATTGAGTGAAACTTTTGGGACCCTTCACAGACCCCTTCTCAACATCTCATGCCTCTGCTAGAGGGGGTTGGGAAACGCTTGGCTACCCCGTGGTCGTGGCATGGTGATGCGGTTGCAAGGGTGTCTCCATCGCTGCAATTCTGCTCCGACGGGTCACCGTGGATTGGTGGGTCCTCCCTGTAGGGAGTGGTGGAAGAAGCATCAGTGACACTGTGAAGTAAGTCAACACACAATGTGCAGATTGTATAGGTGCAGTAGTAGTTGCAAGACATGAGGCGATAGTAGTGAAGAATCGCAGTCACGGGCAACCGTAGTGGTGCCCGTCGTGAGCGAGCGAGCGAGCAGCGAGCTCGCTTTCGCTCGCTCCCGGGCGAGCTCGTGGCTCGAACCACCACCTGCTCTTGGGTTATTGCCTAGGCCACACAGGAACAAGGCGGGTATCTGCCCTAAGCACTAGACAAAACTAGCTTGAGTCAACGACCCAAATATGTCCACACGAAACAGGCACATCAAGATCAGTGTCAGCAGGCTTGCAAGGCGAAAGAATACGCCGACGGAGGGGTCCAGCTTGAAGTGCAGTCTCTTCTCTGGTCAATCACCTGCACAGGTGTGGTGGGTGTGCAGCAAGGCCAGAGGTCACCAAGTCGAGACTTACACATAAACCAACACTCCCCCATGACCCACTGCCGCACTGCACACTGACTGGGACAAGTACACCAACAACGTCACAAGGATTGCCACACGACCATACACGAACGCACGACACAACAACTCAGCCCGGCACATCACGAACGCATAACAGACCGACGGCGTGCACTGCTGCCTTCAAGACGTTACTGCTCAGTGCCTTCGTGAGAAAGTCAGCGCACTGCTGTCTGGTGTCAACCCACACGATCTGGACATGTCCTGCAGCGACACGCTCACGCACAAAATGATGTTGAACATTGATATGTTTAGTGTGAGTGTGATGCATGCCGTCGTGCTCAGCAATCGCTTTTGTGCTTTGATTGTCACAACGCAGAGTGATACAGCAAATGGGGATGCGCAACTGTTGCAACAGCCGACACAACCAAACACTCTCACACATGCCTGCGCCAAGAGCAACATACTTCGCCTCACTGGAGCTGCGCGCAACACAACCTTGCTTACCACTCTTCCACGAGATCACTGTCCCCCCAACAAGGAAGATGTACCCCGTGCGACTGCGAGCATCCACATCATGTGCCCAGTCGCTGTCAGTGTATCCATCCACGACCACGGACGGCTGTGCAGGATAGCAGAGCCCAACTCGGGCCGCGGAGAGCGCATACCTGACAACACACAGAGCGGCCTCCATGTGACACGACCTGGGGCACTAAGAGAACTGGGCCAGAAAATTGACAACGAAGGCGACGTCAGCTCGCGTAGTGGTAGCCAAGTACATCAGGGAGCCTATCAGACGCAGATACTCAATGACATCGACTGGCTCCCCCAGCTTTGACACGTCCAGTGTCTTCAACAAGCGTTGTCCTTCGGGAGTCATTGGTGTGGACACAGTGGACACAGACACAAGGAGGGGAGAGAAGCGCTCCCCCAAGCTCCTGACATAAGCAGTCTAGTGAACGTGAAGGATGCGACGAGCGCGGTTACGCTCGATCTCCATGCTCAGGAAGACACGAGCCGGACCAAGGTCTTTCATCTTGTATGCGGACTGCAGCAAAGAATTTACAGACGGAACCGTCTCTTGGCTTGGGGACGCGATCAGCAAGTCATCGACATACACAAGGATGGCAGCGAACGGTGCCGACACCGGGGTGACAAAGAGCGAAGGATCTACCGTGCTCCGACGGTACCCACCATTCTCCAAGGTGGACGTAATCTCCTAGTTCCAACACCCAGGAGACTGCTTAAGGCCGTAGAGGGCCTTGCGCAGTCTCCAGACTCTGTCAGTGCCATCTGTGAAGCCCAAAGGTTGTACCATGTAGATCTCCTCATCCAGCTATCCGTGCAGAAAGGCGTTGTTGACGTCCATCTGCTCAAGCTCCCAGTCGTGGTGTGCAACGAGACTGAGGAGAGCTCGAGCAGTGGTGTAACGTCCGATGGGAGCAAAAATTTTGTCGAACTCTACACCTGGGAGTTGGGAGAATCCCTTGGCAGTGAGACGTGCCTTGTACTTGTCAAGCTCGCCGTTGGGCTTGTATTTCTGCCAAAACACCCAACGGGCGTCAATGGCCTTACGCCCTGGAGGCACATCGACTACCTTGTATACGGCATGATTGACTAGAGCTCTCAGCTCATCTCGCATGGCTGCTTCCCACTTCTGTGAGTTAGGCGCCGGCGGTGCCTGCCGAACTGTGGTCGGATCAGGGGACGGGGACGACGCTGCAGTGGTCGCAAGACAGTCTGCCACCCTGTCAAGCACAGCTGCTTCAAGGGCGCTCTCATGCTCAGTCAAGAGCAGCGTGTACCCAAGGACAGATCTGGGGTGGGCAACGTTTATGGCCAGGCCTAAGGCATCCATGCCGGTCGGCACTGCTGGCGATTGCTCAGGATGAGACTGCAACGGTCGGGAGTGAGACGCCGAGACACTGGAAGAGCGGGTGGAGAGAGCCCGGAGGTGGCCACCACGGACAAAGGGTGAGACAGGTGCAGGACCAGGCATAGCAGCGGGAGCGGCCATGGCAGGAGCAACTGGACTGGAGGTATCAGACATGAGAGGACTAGAGGGTGTCGCAGAGTGCGTAGGTGAGACGGACTCAGAGGAGGTAGGAGACTGAGTAGGGGAAACCGGGGCACTGGGTGACAAGGCCTCGGAGGCACTGTGTCGGACGCCTAAGGACGCTACGAGGGGACAGGCTACACAGGAGGAACGTCTCCAGGGACTGTAGGAGCGGGAGAGACCGTAGGACCGACCTCCCCCCGCCACCGAGAGAGCGGGAACAGGTCATCAGAGGGAGAAGGACGACGCAGGTCACGAAGAAAGAGAGACTCAAAGAACAAAGCGTCGCGCGACTCGACAACCCACTGGCGCTCTTGATCCCACAAGCGCCAGGCCTTGCACTGCACAGAAACGCCCTGAAAAGGACACTGGCGGCCACGCGAGGAGAGTTTGCCCTCGCGAAGGTCCTCGGGGAGCCAGACGGACGCAATGCTACCCCAGACACGAGCGAGACGGAGGTCGGCACGAGTACCGTACCAATGCTCAAAAGGGGTGACCGTGCCGGGAAGGGGACCGTGGGGAACACGGTTCCAGACCCAGGTGATGTAAGTCATCGCTTCGAAGGCGAAGAGAGGGGGAAGACCAGACTCAGACAAGAGAGTACGAGCACCATCGGCGAGAGTCCGATTCCAATGTTCAGAGATTCCGTTCTGTTGGGGTGTGTAGGGAGCGGAGGTCTCCAGACACACACCCTTGGACTCGAGGGAACGGGCGGTGGGACCGTGGAATTCACCACCACAGTCACTGCGAAAGACACGCAAGGACCGTTGACACGACCGTTCAGCCTAGAGAAGCCATGAATCAAGAACTGTACACACATCGCTCTTCTGACGAAGGGCGAAAATCCAATGAAAACAAGAGAAATCATCTGTCAAGCACAAAACATACCGCCCAGCACCCCAAGGAAGTCATGGGGAAGGGGACCCATGACGTCAGCGTGGACCAGATCAAGGAGGTGAGACGACTGGGAATCAGAGGAGGCAAAGGGAGAGCGATGCATCTTGCCCTGAGCACAGTCTAGAAAGTCAGAGGGGCAAGGCAGCGGGAAAGTGGACGGAGAGAGACCAAGAGCGGGCTGAACGCGAAGGATGCTAGTGATGACATCAGTGTGCACCTGGCCAAGGCGACGATGCAAGAGTTGAACATAGTCAGGGGAGAGAGATGGAGCAACATGGGCAAGAGAGGAGCCAACAGAGGAGGCAGAGGGGACAACCAAGGACACACGGTAAAGCTTGTGACACTTGACACCCTCTAGGACAACGCGGCCAGTAGGACGGAGACGAACAGTACCCACGCCTTGACTGGCGGAGAAGTCCATGCCTTGATCATCTAGGGGGGTCACCGACAGCAGACTAAGCTCCACGGAGGGCACGTACAGAACGTTGGGCAAGAGCAGCACACCACTGGGCCCAACGAAGCGGAAAACACCCACACCCTAAACGGGGAGCAACTGGCCGGACCCAATGCGCACAAACCGAATGGGACCAACAGGACCCAACGAGACAAAACAGGCGCGATCAGAGGTCATGTGGTGGGTGGCTCCAGAGTCAAGGACCCATGAGCCACCTGCGACGCGAGCACGGAGAAGGACACCACACGTGGCAACGGTACCAACAGGGGGGGAGGATGAGTCACATGCAGCGAAACGACGCGGAAGCACGAAGGACTGCCAAGTCTCTATCCACGGAACAGACGCAAACAGAGACGCAAGAACGTGATCGGGGGGTTCCCCACGAAGAACAGTGTCAGTCTGACAAGAGGGACCTCTGGCCAAAGCAGTCACACTCTCACCTCCCTGATTGCAAAGGTGGAGACGCTGCAGAAGGAACTGCCCCAGCTGGCGCTCGCCGTCGACGGACGGCGCAGACGATGGAGCAGGGGACCCGGAGGGAGAGGGAAGCCACGCAGGAGTGAAGTAGGCGGAAGAGGGCGGTCCGGTGTAGGCGGGCACGCCGTACGGCGGCGGCCAAACCCAGGGATACGGCGCCGACGGATGTGTAGAGAGGACGCCAGCAGTGGAGTACGCCTGAGCGGGGGAGGAACTCGCCGACCGGGACGACGTACTGGAGTTGGAGCCAGAGCTGGAACTGGTTGTGGAAGAGGAGGCAAAGCTGCTGGAGCGCGCCCAGTGGGCACGCATGGCGCGTGCCAGGCAAAGGTCTTGAGGCGGTGCCGGGCACTTCCAAGCAAAGTGCTCGGAAGACCCGCAGTTCCAACATACCACCTCGCAGGGAACACGAGAGGAGACGGCGTCAGCTGGTTTCCCCTTGCCGCGGCCCTTTCCCTGGCCGCGTCCACGGCCCCGAGGGGCAAGGGCTGTAGCCGTGGAGGAGGACGTGGGGACAAAGGCGGCACTGGAGGAAGAGGAGGAGGAGGAGGATGAGAACGCTGTGGTGACGGCTGCGACCCCCGCGACGGCGGAGCGATGCAGACGCTTGTTCTGTAGACTGGTCCACCAGACAGCCAGGCGCTCAGCAGTGAAGTCCCAGAGGGTGCCAACACCAGGTGGGGACTTTGGAGGCATAGGCTGAAACGCAAGACGCTGCACCTCATCTGGGGTGATGTCGAGAAGGAGATCAGACAGCTCGGGAATCAACCCATTGACCATGGTGAGCACTGCTGAAAGCTGCCCTGGGGCAGCATCACCAAGCTCACTAAGCAGATTAAGCCCGCGCGCCCAGTACGCATCTGCCGATTCGTCCACACGCATAACAAGCGTGTTGAACTGCACGGTGAGTGCGCTCTGGGCAGCTTGGCTGGTGACGGTGGTGCGGCGGTGCAGCATCGTGTATGCACCAACGGGGTCAGCAAGCCGATGAGCTACAGGGTTAGCATTGCATGTGCCAACATCATCGACAAGCGTTTCGGGCGCAGCAGTAATGAGGGCACGGACTGCACGGGCGAACTCATCAGTGACAGGAACAAAAGGTGCGACTACGGGAAAATAGTATTCCCACAGGCGTTCTCCGTGGGCCCAGGCGCTGAAGCGCGTTTCCCAGGAGGAGAAGGCAAAACCGGCAGCCAGGACAGAAGGTTGGGAGAAAAAGTCATGCTGACGTGGTGGAGCAGCGGAGGCAGCAGCAGGGGTGTTGTTTGCACGTGGGATGGCAGCGGTGCTCTGAGCGGACTGAGAAGAGGAGGAACCAGTAGGAGAGCGAGCAAGGGAGAGGGGCGCAACAGGAAGACGCTGAAGCACGATGGCAGCGACTTCATCAACAAAGGCGACGCGATTGTCATTTGTGACTTTTAGGCGATCTTTTGCCTCGCGCTGAGCCTCACGAGCGAGGTTCAGCTGACGCAGTAGATCGGCAATAACTGACTCGTCGTCACCAGGCATGGTGACGACTGTGGGACTCTGTCGGAAAATTTTTGGCAGAGTTTCCCCCGCCCCAGTGGGCGTGGAAAAATGGGTTTGTCTTCTGCACGTAGAGTAGGTGCTGCAAGACAACCCACCCCAAGTCAGACACAACAAGCCACCGCAGTGAGAGAAGAGACACCAGACACGCAGCAAGAGGGGCAACCAGAGAGGCAGCTCACAAGGCTGCGGACGGGGAAACACTGCGTAGAAGGGAGAGGAGTGGAGGTACAGTAGCAGTGAAAGCTGCAGCCAAGATGGACACGGTTGCAACAGCAGAAACGGCAAGGGCGAGAAGGCCCGCAACACAAGCAGCACCTAGTGTGGTGACGACTGCGGCGTCGGAGACAAGAGTGGTGGCAATGCTGGAGATGGCCGATGAGGAAGAGGCAGGAGCAATGACGGGAGCGACGGCAAAAGGGCGATGGCGGAGCCGTGGAAACGACGTCACGAGCTACTGAGCTAGAGTTGCTGCTGCTGAGCTGCTGCTGAGCTGTTGCTGTACTGCTGCTACTGAACTGCTGAGCTAGAACTGCTACTGAGCTGCTGCTGAGCTATTGCTGAGCTGCTGCTAAGTTGTTGCTGCTGAGCTGCTGTTCACGTTGCAGCTGCTGCTCTTCAGCCTAGGAGTCGTCAACGGACCCCCCCATGCTGCCGAGAGTTTTTCGGCAGCGTTTCCCCCGCCCTAGTAGGTATGGGAAATGTGGGGAGGCCGTGGGCAAACCTGTGGATACCTGATCCAACCCCACCCAACCCAGGAATAGAGGGGAGCCCAGCCACCAGGGGGAGGGGAATACCAAAGGAGCCATGACAGTAGAGTGCCGTCACCCACTGCTCCTGTTGTTGCAGCTGGCATTGCTGTTGTCGCTGTTGCCGTTGTGTCTGCTGTTGACCTTGGCAGTTGAAGGCAACAATCGGCTGCTGCAGTCGTTCTCGTAGCTGCAGCAAGCCTGAGCTTGGCTCGCTGAGGGCCGAAGCTAATCCACGCTGTGGGTCCAAGCTGTTGCGGGCTTTGGCTGTTGGTGCCTTGGCTGTGTAGAGCAACAGGCACTGTCGAGAGAGCAGTCTGCTATGGTTAGAAGCACAGCTGACTTTCCTCCTGCCGTGGTTCCTGCTGCGAGAGGCAGATCGTTGCCAAGAGAGGCAACAGCAACATGAGATGGCGGTAGGAGGAGAGAGAGGGTAGAGACTTCGGGCCACTGCAGCTGCTGAGTGGGTGCGAGCCGCCAAGAGAGGCCGTCGCTCCATAGGTCATGGATCTGCGGACGGCAGATTGATCTGACGTACGTCTCTACTGTACCTGCTCTGATACCAGTAGGGAATGGTGGAAGAAGCATCAGTGACACTGTGAAGTAAGTCAACACACAGTGTGTAGAGTGTATAGGTGCAGTAGTAGTTGCAAGACATGAGGCGATAGTAGTGAAGAATCACAGTCACAGGCCACTGTAGTGGTGCCCGTCGGGAGCGAGCAAGCGAGCAGCGAGCTCGCTTTCGCTCGCTCCCGGGCGAGCTCGTGGCTCGAACCACCACCTGCTCTTGGGTTATTGCCTAGGCCACACAGGAACAACCCGGGTATCTGTCCTAAACATTAGACAAAACTAGCTTGAGTCAACGACCCAAATATGTCCACACAAAATAGGCACATCAAGATCAGTGTCAGCAAGCTTGTAAGGCGAAAGAATACGCCAACGGAGGGGTCCAGCTCGAAGTGCAGTCTCTTCTCTGGTCAATCACTTGCACAGGTGTGGTGGGTGTGCAGCAAGGTCATAGGTCACCACGTCGAGACTCACACATGAACCAACACTCCCAAGACCTGTGGCTTTAGCTATGGCTCTCACTGCTGCTGCCATTACTAGGTTGAGCGAGGGATGCCTCGCCGCTCTGATACCATGAGAAGACGCGTAAAAGCTTCCTAGCGACACTGTCGCTCACTGGGGGTCAGTGCCCGGTTAGACGGTGACAACAGTCACAGATCATACACACTACGGCAAGGGTCTAGCTAGGAGACACAAGTCAGAGTGTCATAATGCTTCAATAGCATTTGCAGAGAGAAAGGACAAATGAAAGATCCGTGGCATAAGTACCTGTCGCGGCGCACGGCGGGTGTTGCACGCCGCAACACAAGGTCTGTCCTGAAACTGGCCCAAAACCACTGTTTTGGCCGTAACTTAGCGTAGATATGTCAAAACGCTACGCCATCTAAACCTAGACGTGCAGGATCACAAGCCGGGCGGTATGACAGAGATGTATCTGGCATCAAACGATGGACACACAATGCAAAAAATGCAAATCAAGCCCATGGCCAGTCCACCGATAAACTCCTTCGTGCGGCAGAAAAACTATAAGAGGTTCCTAGCAGCGTCTAGAGCTCTGGGACAGTAGTCGGTCAGCTCCAAGCTGGTAGTCCACCACCAGATGACGCACCGATACCATGTGGGTCCGCATCAAGGATCTATACGGGCATGGACACAGCCGAGTGGTCATAGTAAACTGTACAAGTGGACAGGTTCGTCACAGCAGAGGTGACCATTCGTATGCTCTCCTTGGATCGACTGATTACGAGGGCTATTTTGGTTCTATGTTTAATCACAAAACAGCTCAGAATTATTACAACGCGACTGGATTCTTGGATTTTTTTTGCCAAATCTTGAAGGAAATCCTGAAAATAATCCCGCATTATTACGTGGAGAATATATTTTACATATTATGGTACACTCAAATTTGTGCAAAATGTTTCGTATCAAGAGAGAAGGAGTATGAAACTTTGACACCCTCATTGATGAAGATCAACGGAACCTAACGTAGCACACATTGACCAATTTTCCAATATACTGGCACATTGTAATTCATTTTGAGTAAAAATGATTTTTCTTGATAAATGTTTGCAGAAATTTGAAATTTCAGAGTTACATGTCCAAATCGTGGCAGTTTGTTCGGATAGTGTTGAAAGCGTGGCATATGGTGACTTTTTAGAATCAGAAAACGCATTCCACACCGTCGGGAACCATTCAAATGCGTCCACGTGAGAGCGTCCGGCTTTCGGTACTGCAAGATCTCCCTCATGCTCAGATGACATCCGCCCACAGAGACGACCTTGTGCTCTTCACGCCTCGGCGGACGCCGCATTGGCCCATAGTTCTCTACAGGCCGCTGAACACTTTGGCGCCTAGCTACGCAATCGCTGAACTTCATAGATTGATTTTTCCCGCATTCTAGCACCCGACATGAACATCAGGAGTTGAAGAACCCGGCAACGTTCGATTAATCGTTTGAAGACCGGCTTCGCGGTTCTGAATGCTTGGCGGGTTTCAGATCGTCGACCTCTCGTTGACCTACCAACCCTCGTCGACTCCGACTCTGGAATTCCGGGATCTTCACTACTTCACATCTACATTTTACTTGTAAAGCCACGGTTAGCTGCAGGACAAAGCGAGAGAGTTCATCGAAAGCGTACGAGTCGTCCTCGCCTGTCAACGTTTAGTTGCCTTCTAGGGTTTCATTTGTTGGCTCGAAAGGCTAAAATCGAGAATGAAGGACGATGAAGCAAGACGAAGTGATTCATCGCCGACCGCGGACGTCACAAGTACGGACTTCTCTCAAATTTCCCGCAATGACAGCGCGTCGGATATTCCCGCTCAGAAGAGAGCGGGAAGATGGATGAACGATGTTCATTGATTGCAGGGCGCACCCCAGAAAGCGTGCCTGGTACTGCTCTCCAGGTGCGGGGTGCGATTAGGGGACGGTACAGCGCTAGCTCTGTCCTCAGCTGCCGAGCTGTAGCGTCAGTAGCAGCAGCACCAGCAGCAGCATCAGCACCAGCCGCAGCAGCAGCAGCAGCACCAGCAGCAGCAGTAGCCGTTTTCGGCCGTCGAAGTGGTGGCCCCTCCTCCAGCAGTTTTGAGAAGGTTCCAAAAAAGTTGGCCCGTGGTCGACACCGTTCTACGCGACCGTGCAGCTCGAGGGTTCGGGGGTAATCAGCGACGCCCAACCGGTCTGCAGGGAAGCACGGCGTTGGCTGGCCGGCGACGGGGCGACGGATCCAACGGACGGAACGCGCGCGCGGTCTCCTCCTCCGCCGGTGCCACTAATCGCACAGTCCGCGCCGCGCCGCGCCGCCTTTCCTTGCGCCGCTCGAGTTCTCGCCACGCTGCTGTTGCTTCTTGCTCTGCTGGCACACACCAGCTTCTTCTGTTGTGTTTGCCACTTGGATCGCTGCGGCCGGAGGCGCTTCGATTGTCCTCTCCCTCCCCTCGAGTAGCGGAAGGAGAGAACGAGGCGGCAAGCAGAGGCAGCGTCGGGCACTGGCGGCGATGGCGGCGGCAGAGCCATCCACTGCCGAGCCGTCCACAGCTGCTGGAGTCGCCGGCAGCGCCAGCGGCGGCGAGGCGGCGGTGGCCACCAGCGCCTCCGGCCGCCCTGTGCGATCCACACGCGGAAAGAGGTGACACGCCAAAAAAAAATTGAGGGTTTTGGGGGGGGGGGTTCGGGGTGGGAGTGGCACGACAATTTGCAAGACGGTAGAAGTTGTGGTTGACGTAGCGAATCCCGTAGCTACCCACTGTGATTCACATGGTGGGGAGGGGGGGGGGGATTGTGGACACGAGACCCTGAATTTTTTACGCTATGCAGAGAGGAGAAAGAAGAAAAAAAAGAAAGAGGAAAAGGAGGCCTTTCTCTCGCCCTGTGCGCTCCCACACCTGGAAATTGTTGGGAAGGGTTCAGGGTCGGGATGGAAGGGAGAGAAAGACTTGTGGGTGGGAGCAGACGAAGCGGAGGAGTGGGGGAGGGGGAGTACGAGGTGGAGGAGAACGCTGGGTGGGGGGAGAAGAAGAATATGCGGGTTGGCAGAGATGCAATTCATCATGGAAAAATCTGTTTAAGGTCGACTAGTGGAGAGAGAGGTGGATGTCATTTGAGGCTTAAAGAAGGGATCAACCTCTCCCCCCACACATTCCGTCCCCCCATTCCCTTGTTGGTCATGAATTTCGACGTTGCGTGGTCTATTGCTGCACGATCTACCCCTATCCTCCTCTGCTTCCGAAACCTTTCCACAACCACCTTTTCCTTGTCGTCGCTCTCCCTTCGTCCC
>SZWC01003229.1:127812-152668 GCA_023375785.1 Penium margaritaceum
GGGGGGGGGGGTACAAAAAAAGTACACTAATGAACTCTTGTGAGAGAGTTTCCCGGAAGTCGCGAGACATACACTAGTGTACGTCTCGCGACTTCCACCACATACACTCACTCATACACTCACCATATACAATCCGGGGGGGAGGGGAGGGGGATGGACCGAGCGATGTCGAAAGATCCGTCCCCCCCCCTCCCAATATGGGAAAGTGTATGAGGTGAGTGTATGAGGCGGTGTATGTGGGGGGGTTAAAAAAAACACACTAGTAAACTCTTGTGAGAGAGTTTCCCGGCAGTCACGAGACGTACACTAGTGTACGTCTCGTGACTTCCACCACATACACTCCCTCATACACTCACCATATACATTCCGGGAGGGAGGGGGGGGGCTCATCCGATCGAGAAGATATCGAAAACATAAATGTGCCAGTTTGTGCAAAATGGATAGGGTTGCAGATGTAGTTGTTACGTAAACAGATGTACACGGAGTAGGTGTGTTTAGAGATTCTTCGCAGGCCTAAAATGGTCTTATATGCCAAAAAACTGTTAGAGCCCTTGTAACCTTCTAGGAAACTACCTTCCGAGGTAGGTACCTATACACCCATCTAACAATGTACAAAAAGACCCCGATTAACCATACCTCCCGTGTTGACCTTCGTCTGGCGCGTGTCTGGGGCTGTGTGGCTGCCGTCTGGTTGCCCGAGGACTTCCGCGACGGCAAACTCAGCTTTCGCAGTTGCCTCTGCACCTTTCTTGGTGTCTCTGCCATGTCGAAAGCATGGCAATTCTGGGACCCCGACCGCTCTCGCGTCATAGAGTCGCGTGACGCCCTCTTCTTCGAGGATGTCTTTCCCCGTGACCTGTCTCATGCCCCTCCTCCTTCTTCTCTCTCCTCGCTTCATCGGCTTGGAGGGGGTGGCTCTGCTCCAGCCTCCGATCTCCGAGCGTCCTCCTCTCCCTCTCACACGGCGTCCCCTACTGTTACCCCCGCGGACAGTGACGAGGACTCCTTTTCCTCGTCCTCGGGAGCATCAGAGCCCTCGTCGGAGTCCGTGTCGTCCTTGCCCTCAGCTAGCAGCCCCGCAACCTCAGCAACCACAGACAGTCCCGAGTCCTCACACTCAGCACCCACTCCCGCACAGTCCACTGTCCACTCTAATCCCAACTCTCCTGACCCTGCGTCCCCTCCGGTGCGTGACGCTGTTGTAGGTGACGCTCCTCAGGCCCCGATCTTTGGTCCTGAGTCCTACACTCGTGGGGGGAGAATGCGTGCTCTTCCTCCCTCTTTGTCCTCTCAGCCCCGCGTGAGCGCCCCCGCTCTTCCAGGACGCCTGCTGAGTCCGTTCCTGTGAGTTTGCACACTGCCTCTCAACCCACAAAATGGGTCACCCGCTCCGTATTCTCATCCTCCGCAGCTGGTCCGTCAGTGCGACCCATCGGCCTTGATGCCCTAGGCCTGTCCGTGGGTGTTGTACACCCCAACTCTGCACTTGGTTACGGTCTTGTAGCCCATGAGTTCCATAGTGCTCATGAGTCCCCTATCGCCGGGTATGTCGCCGCATGCTTCGCGGCCACTGGCCTTCCCACTCTTCTCTTTGAGCCCACCACTGTCTGGCAGGCTCGTGCGGCATCAGACGCTGACCTCTGGGAGAAGGCCATGCAGGAGGAGCTCACAGCTCTCCAAGAACATGGAGTCTTTGAGCTTGTGGATCTACCTGCTCGCCGCAAGGCAGTCCCTGCCCGATGGGTCCTTCGGCGTAAGCTGAAGCCTAATGGAACCGTCGACCGGTACAAGGCTCTCCTCACGGCTAAGGGGTTCTCCCAGATCCCTGGAGTCGACTTTGATGAGACCTTCGCACCAGTCGGGAGGTACACCATTGCTCGAGCATTGTTGAGTCTTGTCGCCCAGCACGACTAGGAGCTGGAGTAGATGGATGTCAACAACGCCTTCCTGCACGGGAAGCTCGATGAAGAGATCTACATGATACAGCCCCCGGGCTTCACCGATGGCACGAACAAGGTTTGGCGACTGCGCAAAGCTCTCTATGGGCTCAAGCAGTCGTCGCGTTGTTGGAACATGGAGATCTCCTTCACTCTCAAGCGAGGATGTTACTGTCGTAGCATGGTTGATCGAGCGCTCTTCTTGAGTGCCCCCTCAGAGCCGTTCGTGGCCATACTGGTCTACGTTGATGACCTGGTCATTGCCTCACCCAGCCCCGCAGCTGTCCAGTCAGTGAAGAATCTGCTACAGTCTGTGTACAAGATGAGTGATCTAGGTCCTGCACAAGTGTTTCTGGGAATGGAGCTTGAGCGTGATCGCCAGCGTCGCACCCTGCAAGTACATCAGGCTGCATACATCCGCACACTGGGGGAGCATTTTGCCTCCCTGCTTGCAGAAATCCCCACCGCATCCACACCGATGACTCCAGCAGGTCAGCGCCTGCTGAAGTTGTTGGACTCAGTGCAGCTGGGGGAGCCTGTTGACGTCACTGACTACCTCAGTGTGGTCGGCTCCCTCATGTACCTCGCCACCACCACTCGGGCGGACGTGGCCTTTGCGGTCAACTTCCTTGCCCAGTTCTCCCAGCAGCCTCGATGAAACACCTCGAGGCTGCACCGCGCGTGATCCACTACGCATTGTCCACTGCACGCGTGGGACTCTGCTGCCGTGCCCAGCCCTCTGTGGTCGTTGACGGCTACATAGACAGTGCCCACTGGGGCAGGGGAAACTCTCCCAAAATCTGTCTGGCAGGACTTCATCGTCGTCACCATGCCGAGTGACGACGAGTCAGTCATAGCTGAACTGCAGCACCAGATGCGCCTTGCACGCGAGGCTGAGGACCGCCTCAAGCTTGCCGATGATAACCGTGCCGCCTTTGCTGATGAGGTTGCGGTTGTTGTGCTTAAGCGCCTCCCTGCTGCGTCAGTTCCTGCCACTGCTGCAAGCGCTAGCACCACTGCTGTTGCTTCCTCTACACCCGCTGCGTCTAGCATCGCTGCCGGGAACATTGCTAACATGCCTTTTGCTGTCGCGCGCCAGCATGATTTCTTCTCGCAACCACCTGTCTTGTCTGCTGGGCTTGCTTTCTCCTCCTGGGAAACCCGCTTCAGCGCCTGGGCTAAGGGGGAGCGTCTGTGGGAATACTTCCCGGCTGTTGCTCCTTTCACACTTGTCTCAGCTGAGTCCGCCCGCGCTATCTGCGCCCTCATTGTTGTTGCGCCTGAGACCCTTGTCAACGATGTTGGCACCTACAACGCCGATCCCGCCGTGCAGCGTATAGCTGACCCCGTTGGTGCCTACACCATGCTTTGCCGTCGCACCACCGTCACTGGTCAGGCAGCCCAGAGTGTACTCATTGTGCAGTTCAACACGCTCTTAATGCATGCTGACGAGTCGGCCGACGCCTACTGGGCCCCTGGGCTCAAGCTCCTTCGTGAGCTTGGCGAGGCCGCGCCAGGCCAGCTGGCGGCTGTGCACAGCATGGTGAACGGGCTGATCTCCAAGCTGTCAGACCTTCTTCGCAACGTCAAATCTGATGAGCTGCAGCGCCTCGCTTCTCAGCCCATTCCTCCGAAGTCTCCACCAGGCGTTGGCGCTCTATGGAACTTTGTCGCTGAGAGGCTCGCCGCCTGGTGGACCAGCCTCCAGAACAAACGTCTCCACCGCACTGCAGTCGCCAGGGTTGCTGCCGTCACCGCCGCTTCCTCCCTTGCGTCCTCCTCAGCTACCGCCGCCTCCTCCCTGACACCCTCTTCTTCCTCGACCTCTACGGCAACCGCCCTCATCTCCCAGGGTTGTGGACGTGGCCTTGGTTGCGGGAAGGGCAAGGGGAAGGACAAAAATGCTACATCGTCACGTGTCCCTGGCAAGGTTGTGTGCTGGAACTGTGGTTCCTCTGAGCATTCTGCGCATACCTGTCCTGCGCCGCCAGACGATCTTTGCCTAGCGCGCGCCATGCATGCGCACTGGGCACGCACCAGCAGCTCGTCTTCTTCTTACACCACCAGCTCCAGCTCCACCTCCTCCTCTCGTCCCGCCGGCTCGATCTCAACACAGGTCTACTCCACCACCGGCGTATCCACAGCTCCACCCCCCGTCCCATACCCATGGAGCTGGCCACCCCCTTACGGAGCGCCCATCTAAGCTAGGCCCCCTTCCCCAGCATACATCCCTCCTCCATGGTTCACACCCCCCTCGGGCTCGTCTCCTCTGTCGTCCGCACCATCGGTCGACGGCGAGCGCCATCTGGAGCAGTCTCTTCTCCAGCGTCTTCACCTTCGCGATCAGGGAGGTGAGAGTGTGTCTTCGTTGTCCAGAGGTCTACCTTATCACACTGACACTATTCTTCGTGGGGACCCCCCCGGTCATGTTCTTGGGCTCTCGCCGCGTCTATTCCGTGGGTTAAGAACTGGCAGTCTTTCGTTCTTCCTCGTTGTTTGTCTGTCTGTGACTCAGCTCCACCCTCTGTCGGCACTGTTGCCACCTGTGTCGTCCTTCTTGGTGTTCTTGTCTCCGGTGGCTTCTGGGTTCTTGACTCCGCGGCCACCTACCACATGACCTCTGTTGTCTCGTTTGGTCCCGCTGGTTTCGTTCGTTTTATTTGTATTGGTTCTGGTCCATTGCTGCCTGTTCAGGGCTTTGGCGTTGTCCGTTTTGTTGGTCCCAATGGCATCCTATTTCTGCCTGACGTGCTGTATGTGCCTTCGTTGGAGCTAAGCTTGTTGTCCGTGCCCTCCCTTGAGAATTAGGGCATGGATTTTTGAGCCAGTCGGGGTGTTGGCACTGTTTTGCATTTGTTCCACTGGTCGCATCGTTCTGGGGGGGTGAAGTGTGACGAACTCTACCGTGTGCCACTCATTGCTCCCGCTCCCCACTCTGTTGGCTCCTCTCTTGCTCACATTGCACCATCCCTCTCTCCCGCTGACATCCACCTCTTGCATCGTCGTCTTGGCCATGTTCACACTGATGCCATCTCCAGCATGCTCCGTCTCCAACCTGCTGTTGGGCTCTCACCGTCCACCTTTCCCTCACCCTGTCCCTCATACTGTCTAGACTGCGCCCAAGGGAAAGTGCATCGCTCTCCCTTTGCTTCCTCTGACTCCCGTTCCTCCCATCCCCTTGATCTTGTTCACGCTGATGTCATGGGTCCTCTCCCCCATGACTTTCATGGGGGTGTTGGGCGTTATGTTTTGTGCCTTACTGATGACTTCTCCCGCTTTCGCTGGGTCTTTGCTCTTCGCCAGAAGAGTGACGTCCCTGCTGTCATTGAGTCCTGGCTCCGGCAGGCTGAATGGTCATGTCTGTGCTCCCTGCGTGTCTTCCGCAGCGACCGTGGCTGTGAGTTTCTTGGTCCCACCATCCGGTTCCTTGAGTCTCAAGGGGTGTGTTTGGAGACCTCGGCTCCCTACACACCCCAAAACGGAGTCTCTGAGCGTTGGAACCGGACTCTCTCCAACGGCGTCCGTACCCTTCTGTCTGAGTCCGGTCTCCCTCCTCTGTTCGCCTTTGAGGCCATGAGTTACATGACCTGGGTTTGGAATCGTGTCCGGCACGGGCCTCTTCCGTGCATGGTCATGCCTTTTGAGCGTTGGTACGGGACCCGTGTTGATCTCTGACTTGCTCGTGTCTGGGGTAGCATTGCGTCCGTCTGGCTCCCTGAAGAAATTCGTGACGGTAAACTTTCCCCTCGTGGGCGTCTCTGTCCTTTCTTAGGCGTGTCTGCCGAGTCCAAAGCCTGGCGCTTCTGGGATCAGGAGCGCCAACGCGTCGTTGAGTCCCGCGATGCTCTTTTCTTTGAGTATGTGTTTCTCCGTGACCTCATTGGTCACTCGTCGGCCGCCTCCGTGCTGCCGCTCTCTCCGTTGCGGGGGGAATTCAGGCCTACAGTTCCCGCTGTCCCTGCAGTTCCTACTGCTGTCCCTTCTTCGCAATCTCCACCCTCTGAGCGGCACTCGTCGTCTGGCACTGTGACTGCTTTTTCTCCGTCTGTGTTGCCCAGCTCGGTTGGAGCTCACGAGTCTCCTCTTGTGTCCTTCCCAGTCTCGTTTGAGTCCGTTTCTCCTGCCCATTCCTGAGCGGCTCCGTCCAGTCTGCTTACCCCTGTGTCACCCAGTCGATCCATCCCTATGCCATCGCCTGTTGACCCTCCTAGTCCTGCTCCCATCGAACCCTTTGTTCGTGGCGGGCGTCTCCGAGCGCTCCCCACTTGCTCCTCCAGTGCCGTAGCCCCATCCGTCCATCCTGTCCAGTCCCACCCAGAGCAGCCTGTGCGACTGCTGACTGGCATGGACGCCTTGGGCCTAGCCACAGCAGTTGTCCATCCCAGCTGTGCCCTCGGGCGGACACTACTCATGTCCAAGCACGAGTGCGCTCTCAAAGCTGCCATCCGTAGCAGTGTCGCTGAGTGTCACGCGACAGCCGCTACTGCTGCACCCGCGTCGTCCGACCTGAGATCTGTTCGTCAGGCATGCGCTGCGCCTGACTCCGAACAATGGGAGGCTGCTATGCGGGATGAGCTTCGAGCTCTTGATGACCACGCCGTCCACAAGCTGGTCGATTTCCCGCCTGATCGCAAGGCCATCTATGCACGATGGGTCTTTCGGCGCAAGTACAAGCCCAATGGCGAGCTTGACAAGTATAAGGCACGTCTCACTGCTAAGGGGTTTTCTCAAGTCCCTGGCGTTGATTTTGACGAGTGCTCGCGCCCTTCTGAGTCTTGTCGCTCACCATGACTGGGAGCTCAAGCAGATGGATCGAAACAACACCTTTCTGCACGGTCAGCTGGATGAGGAGATTTATGTGATGCAACCACCAGGGTTCTTAGTCGGCTCCAACAGGGTGTGGAGACTGCGCAAGGCTCTCTGTGGCCTGAAGCACTCACCATGGTGTTGGAACCAGGAGATCCCCTCTACCCTAGAGAAGGGTGGATACTGTCATAGCACAGTGGATCCTTCCCTCTTTGTCACTCCCAACTCTGTGCCGTTTGTTGCTGTCCTCGTCTATGTGGACGACCTGCTCATTGCGTCACCAAGTCGAGAGGCAGTGTCGACTGTGAAGTCCCTGTTGCAGTCCGCATACAAGATGAAAGACTTGGGCGCGGCTCGAGTTTCTCTTGGCATGGAGCTTGAGCGTAATCGTGCTCGCTGTGTTCTGCATGTCCACCAGGCTGTGTATGTCAGGAGCCTGGGGGAGCACTTTGCCTCGCTCCTTGAGTCTGTGCCCTTAGCATCCACGCCAATGACGCCTGTCGGGCAGAAGTTGTTGAAGACACTAGATGTGTCCAAGCTGGGGGAGCTAGTGGATGTTACCAACTACATGCGCGTCATAGGGTCTTTAATGTACCTGGCCACTACCACACGAGCAGACGTCGCCTTCGCTGTAAACTTCCTTGCATAGTTCTCACACTGCCCACGGATCCGGCACATGGAGGCCACGCTGCGTGTTGTCAGATATTTGCTCTCCACTGTACGCGTCGGTCTCTGCTACCGGGCGTAGCCGTCAGTGGTTGTTGATGGTTACACAGACAGTGACTGGGCGCATGACACGGATGCACACAGCCGCACTGGCTATGTCTTTCTCGTCGGAGGAACTGCCGTCTCCTGAAAAAGTGGTAAACAGGGTTGCGTCGCACGGAGCTCCAGCGAGGCGGAATATGTCACCCTCGGTGCAGGAACTTATGAAAGCATTTGGCTGTGTCGGTTGCTTCAGCAACTGCATGTGCCCATTCACTACATCACCTTGCGTTGTGACAATCAAAGCGCGAAAGCTATTGCTGAGCACGATGGCATGCATCACACTCGCACGAAGCACATCAATGTGGAACATCATTTTGTACGTGAGCGTGTGGCTACAGGTGATTTCAAGATTGTGTGGGTTGACATGTGACAGCAACGAGCTGACTTCCTCACAAAGGCACTCAGTAGCAATGTCTTCAAGGCAGCAGTGCACGCTGTTGGGTTGTTGTGTCCTTGTGATGCTCCTGGTTGAGCTATCATGCCAGTTCTCGTGTACAGTCTTGGGTCGTGTCACTTCTTGTGACGTTCGCGATGTGTGTGTGAGTTTCGTTCTTGTGCGTCGGCTGTGGGTCATGGGGGTGTGTTGGATTCGTGTCATTATCACACGGTGACCTCTGGCCTTGTTGCACACTCACATCACTGGTCCAGGTGACTGACCAGAGAGAGATGACTTCGCCGATTGACTCGTCGTGACCAGAAGTTGGGAAGACGAGCCATGGAGTGGCTCAATCAGAGCTTGCCAGCCTCATTTGCATTTCTCACATGCATTCCTGCACAGTTGGTCATGAGCATAACCGGGCTCACCATCTAGTCAGATTATTGCTTGGACAGTGACCTAGTTTATGCTAGGAAATTGTTCTGTGGGCAGGTGGGGTCGAATCCACCAGTTTCGAGGGTGGCGAGTGAGATCAAGCTCACTGCTCGCTCGCTCGCCCCCCCCCTCCTCGTAACACCTCTGTGGCATGTTACTCGCTACTTACAATCCGTTTTTTACTCTAACGACTGCGCACTAAGCTATGGCGCGATCCCTATACTTGTGCACCATGTGTCATGCTCTTGCCTCTTCCTACTAGCTGGTTTACGCTATCCACGTGGCTTGGCCTAGCCAAGTCACACTCTTTCGAAGCGTGCCTTCCATTATGGTAATGCTCCCCAGTAATCCAAGCAACACTCGAATGTTGATGACGTCCATGAGTTGGGAACCGTTAGTTCGCCTGCGCGCACAGATTCAGCGGTACCCGACACTTATGTGCTGTCAACATTCAAATGTCGCTTGAATTTCCTCTAGAAAAAATCGGGGCGATCCTTGGTGAAAGACAACTTCCTAGCACTATTGTCGCTGGCATGGCAGTACAGGCTGGCCAGCTAACTCACTAGCACACACGGGTGGAGATGGGAACAGCAAGGGGTTGGCTAGGGACACAAACCCAAGTTTCAGAAGCCGCAAATACTGAATTATGCAAAGAGAGTTGACAACTGAGGCCTGAGCAGCCTAAATAGTGTCATGGACCTAGTGGATGCACACACATGTAGCGCACAAGGGCGCTATTCTCTAGCAGTACAAAACAGTGGTAAAAACACAATTTTAGCCATAACTCCCTACAGACACCTCAGAATGACAAGCCGTTTGAACCAGAACGGCCGCATCGACAAGATCTACGACCTGATAGGCTGCACGCCTATGTGTTGTCCCATAGCATGAATCTGCAAAACACGAGCGTCTTATGGGCGCCTTTCGCCGCCGACCGCCGGTCGTCTGGCACCGTCGCCAGTCTTAGGGATCTGCACGTGATTGGACATGAGCCGAGGGGTCACCGTAAGCCGTGTACGACATACACAACAAAACTCCCCCATGACCAGAGGGTGAAACACGTCCATGCACATGAAGACACTAATGTTGTACAGAGCAGGAGACGCACAGCCACTGCAGGCAGCAAGCACATCACACGTAAGGTGGCATATGAGGAATCAACCTACAACAGGGATGGGGCAGAGTCCCACGGAGCGAGTGGTTATATGAAACTTCGAACGACCCAGAGCCTTGGTCAGAAAATCAGCACACTGCCTGGCAGTGCCCACGTGGATGACTCGGATCTCACCACGATCAACCAGATCACGCATGAAGTGGTGCTCGACATTGATGTGCTTTGTGCGTGTATGGAACACACCTGAGTTCTTGGCGATGGCCTCCGTGGTCATGTTGTCACACTGGAGGACCACAAAGGGAGTAGACTCACATAGTTCATGCAGCAGACGGACAAGCCAGACACACTCCACTACGCCGGCGCCTAGAGCAACATGCTCTGCCTCACCAGTGTTGCGCGCGATGCAGCCGCGCTAGGACACTGCAGTGCCTCAAATGAGAAGGATGTAGCCGGTGCGGCTCTTGCCATCTGGACTCCACGCCCAATCAGTGTCTATGTACACATCGATCGCAATGGTCAGCTGCTCGCGAAAGCACAGGCTGAAGCGTGCGGTGGACATGATGTAGCGCACACGCCGGACTACGGCTTCCAGTGTTTGCTGGCGTGGAGCTTGCGAGAACTGAGCGAGCAGGTTGACAGTGAAGGCAATGTCGGACCAAGTCGTGGTGGCCAAGTAAATGAGCGAGCGGATGACTCGTAGGTACAGGGTCACATCGACTAGTTCCCGCAGGTCAGCTGGGTCATCCACCTTCAGGGCAGCCTGCCCCTCAGGAGTCATGGGCGTGGAGGCCGTGCGGACGGCAGCGAGGAGGTCGGCAAAGCGCTCCTCCACAATCTCTGCTTAGCGTCTTTGATGGACACGGAGTGTGCGGAGAACACGGTTGCGCACGATCTCCATCCCCAAAAAGACAAAGGCCTCACCAAGATCTTTCATCTTGTTGGCCGAAGAAAGAACGGCCTTGGCAGTTCACTGCTCCCAGGTCGGGCGAGGTGATGTGACGATCATCCACGTAGACGAGGATGGCAGCGAGTGGTATTGGGGACTGTGAGAGGAACAGGGATGGGTCAGCATCACTCTGAACGTACCCAACGTGTCTCAACGTGCTGGTGATCTCCTGATTCCAGAATCGAGGTGACTGTTTGAGGCCGTACAAGGCCTTTCTCAGCCGGTACACACGACCGGTGCCATCCTCAAAGTCGGGTGGCTCAACCATGTAGATCTCCTCCTCAAGGTCCCCATTCAGGAACACGTTGTTGACATCCATCTGATGGAGTTCTCAGTCGTTCTATGCCACCTGGCTTAGCAGCGTGAGCGTGGTCATCATCCGCCCAACAGGGGCAAAGGTCTCGGTGTAGTCCTCGCCAGGGACCTGAGAGAAGCCCTTTGCTGTCAGGTGTGCCTTGTAGCACTCCACAATTCCGTCTGGCTTGAGCTTCTTGCGTAGAGCCCACTTGGCCTTGATGGCCTTGTGGTTCTTTGGCAAGTCTATTTGCTAAAAAACACCGTGATCTCGGATGGCATCGAGATCAGCCTGGCAGGCAGTGCGCCATTGCTCAGCGTCGAGGGCTGACAAAGCCTCAAGTAGACTGGTGGGATCGGGAGACAACACTTGTGCACTACGTGTAGCAAGGGCATACGCCTTAGAGGGAGGGTTGAACGTCACCATGGACTCAACGGCGTTGCGAGCAAGACCGTGCTCATGCACAAGTAGTGCCATACCAGTGGCACAGCCAGGGTGAACCTCAGTAAGGCCGCGAGCACTCAGGCCGAGGGCCTTCATGCCTGGGACACAACTGACGATGATGCGCATGGGACGAGGGCGGAGACGTCCGCCGGGTGCCCGTGTGTAGGGGTCCGACGAGGCAGGAGCAGTGGGTGCTGCTAACTCACATGCCGATGTGGTCTGCAAGGCAAGCGCGCCACTCAAAACTGGCGTGGCTTCAACAGCCAGGGACGGGCCCACGGTTGACGCAGGAATGTCCGCGGTCGGAGGCAAGGACTGCTCAGAGCTAGACACGGACGTGGACGCAGGATCAGGCAAAGCCTCAGACGCGGAAGAAGGCGTAGGATCAGGCAGAGCCTCAGACGTGGAGGCAGACTCGGATGCAGACTCGGACTCGGGCGAGAGCGGGGAGTCGGGGGCAGAGGAGTGAGCCGCAGACGGGGCGGGGCTGGGGGTGCCGATGGGCATAGCCTCTCTAGACAGCCCCTGGGGTGTCGGCGACAGAGTGACCGTACTAGCCGGGGGCACTGTGTCGACCGTGATGGGAGCCTCCCCCACACTACGGGGTCCGGCACACCCAAGGGCATGAGCGGCATGCAGAGCATGGATGCGAGCAAGGTCGCGGAAGGTGAGATGCTCGAAGAAGAGAGCGTCATGGGACTCCACTATGCGGCGTCGCTCAGGTTCCCAGAACCGCCAGGCCTTCGACCGCGGGGCGACACCGACGAAGGCGCAGATGCGGCCCCGTGGAGAGAGCTTGCTCTCTTGCTGCTCCGGTGTGAACCAGACGTGGGCAAGGGAGTCCAAGACATGGGCCAGGCGCAGATCCGCGCAACGCCCATACCACAGCTCGTAGGGCGTGCGGTAATCCGGGAGGGGACCGTGGGGAATGCAGTTCCAGACCCAGGTCATGTACGCCATGCCCTCAAAGGCAAAGGCCTCAGGCATGGCACTGTCGGCGCGCATGGCGCGGACTGCATCCTCCATGGTGTGATTGGAGCACTTGGAGACATCGTTCTAGTGAGGGGTGGCGGGAGCGGAGAGGTCGTGGAGGACACCAAGCTCGGTGAAGGAGCAGGCCATGTCACCGAGGTACTCGACACCATGGTCCGAGCGAAAGTTCTGAAGGCGGTGGGGAGACTGGCGCACGGCCAGGACCAGCCAAATGCAGAGTGCAATGGCGGCATCGCTCTTCTAACGCAGGTTGTAGACCCAGCGCATACGCGTAAAGTCATCAGTCAACGTCAGGGCGTACCGACAACGATCCTCCTGAAATCCGACATGGAGGGGATCCATGAGGTTGGAGTGGACAAGCTCCAAGGGCCGACGAGCCCTAGAGACAGACGCATGATAGGTGGACCGGTGCATTTTGCCTTTAGCACAGGCCAGGCAGTCAGTCGTGGACGGGGCCTCAAAGGACGCCGCGTCAAGACCGAGAGCAGGCTGAGTGCGGATCAACCTGTCGACAG
The DNA here is from genome assembly GCA_023375785.1 of Penium margaritaceum. Lineage (NCBI taxonomy): Eukaryota > Viridiplantae > Streptophyta > Zygnematophyceae > Desmidiales > Peniaceae > Penium > Penium margaritaceum. The sequence goes on from SZWC01003229.1 coordinate 140,442, forward strand.
CCCCCAGGTGCACATGGTAGAGGCGTCAATGCAAGAGACGGTGGTGCTCGGGGGATAGAGCACCAGCAACGAAAACACGAGCAGTGGGAGAAAAAGGCAAGGGGGGGCACTCGCAGAGGATCCAGAGATGTGATACAGATCATCAACGATCGTCCCACTGAGGACGGTCTCCTCGGTGTTGCGCACAAAGATGCGAGCATCGACAGCTGTCTGCGTCACACCCAGGCCCATCTTGGTGCAAGCACGGACAGACAGCAAGCTGAGTTCCAGATCAGGGACAAAGAGGACGTTGGAGATGTATATGGGACCAGTGGGCCCGGTGAACTCGACAACCCCAACACCCTGGACAAGGACCTCATGGCCAGTTGTAGTGCAAACAAAGCGAACAGTGCTAACATGATGCAAGACAATGAAGGCGTCTTGTCGACACGTCATGTGATGGGTGGCACCAGAGTCAACGACCTAGGTGGCGTCGGTGACATGCGTATAAGGGGCAATGTGGCACACGGCCACGGAACAAGGTGCGGCAGCAGGACGCTCAGCGGGGGACATGACAAGGCCACCAGCGGAGCGCACATGTGATGTGTGCAGCCAGGACACATCATCAAATCCGTCACGCACACACCACTGGTCATGGGAATCACCACAGGCATCATCACGCAACGACACAAACAGTCCAAAGGCAGTAGGACCCCTCGACTGAGTCAACTCAGTCGCAACTCCCTGAGATGAGCGTAGGGCAAGAAGCTGGTGTAGCTTGGCAATCGTCCTGTCGCATTTGGCGAGCGCCTGGTCGCGAGGATCCGTGGAGGAGCCTGCTCTGGCGGCGGACTCCTCTGGGACAATTGCGGTAGTGGTGGCCGTGCGGGCGGTCGCACCGGATGTCAGGCGCATGCACGCCTCGTGCGCCTGCTTCAGCCCACGGGTGACCCAGTCCAATGGGCGGCTTGTCAGGCGAGTGCAGTCGGGGTAGTGATGGTTGCCCGCACAGTTGAAGCACACGAGCCGGCGGCCTATCGTGCTGCCAGAGCCGCTGCTCCCACTGTTGCTGCTGCTGCTGTCGCCGCTGATGCTGCTCCCGCTGCTGTTACTACGGCTGACATTGCCGGTACTGGTGCCGCTGCTAGTCCCATTGCTGGAACAACCACCTGACGATTTGCGGCCCTTCTTCCCCTAAGCTGGGGCCGCTATTGTTGTAGATGGCGGGGTGGAGGATGCAGCGGCAACTGCAGCTGAAGTAGTGTTGAAGCGAGCGCGGTTTGCGGCATCCATGCCGTTCACCTCCAGTGAGTGGAGAGTGGCCCGGTGCAGTAGGGTCCCATCGCTCGCCATGTCGTGAAGCAGAGTCTGGTCGAAATTGCTGAAGATACACGCATAGTCGGGGTGGATGTCGTAGAAGATGATCAGGAGGGCGGAAGACTGCGCAAGTGTATCGTCTCCCAACTCCTCGTATTGCTGGACCGTCAGGCGCCAGTAGTTAGCTGTGGACTCCTGAGGAGTCTGGCAGAGGGAGTTGAAGTCGGTAAGGCGCTGGGACGTCAGCGCCAAGGTGGCACCCTCAAAGAGAGTGACAGCCAGAGCCCATGCCTCTAGAGGGTCAGCTCTTGAGCCGGTCAGCGGATCGCCAAGGAACCGTCTAAAGTCTTTGGTGAAGTCTGGTTCGGCTTTCATAAGGCCGGAGGTGGCGCAGACCGCCATCTATGTCTGGGCAGGGTCAGATGCCTGGTATGGGGTGAGATAGTAGGCGAGGACTCCTTTGCTCGTGACCCACATGTGAAAGCGTGGCTCCCAAGACTTGAAGTCATTCCAAGTCCAGAAGACGGGCGGGTCCGACTCAAACCACTTAGGTGGTTTGACCGTCGGTAGAGCGACGGCTAAAGCCACTGCTGGACCGGGCATAGAGGAGGCAACCCCCTTGCCCAGGCGGGCTCGAAGAGCCAGCTCCTCAAAGCTCACAGGGCGGCGAGATAAGCTCAGACTGGCGTCGACGCTGGAGCTCGTGCCCTGGAGGGCGACATTGGCCTCACACGCTCTGCGGCGCGCCTCCAAGCGGATGAGGCATGCTCGCACCACCTCCTCCTCACCCTCCTTGCCAGAGTCAGAGAGTGTCTCCACGACCTCATCTCTATTGCCGCCGTGAGTTAGGTGGTCCTCGCTCGGGTCTGTGGATGGGTGTTGCTACTGCTGTTGGGACTGTTGTTGCTGAGGCAGTTGGCCCCTGATCAGGTCCTGTAGCTCAGCGACTTGCTTTGTCAACGTCAGGCGGCTCATCGCCTGCAGGTCAGCCAATGCGTGCACCTGCCACACCAAAGTTGTCAGACTCGGTGGCTGCTGCTGTTGCTGCTGTTGCGGCTGCTGCTGCCGCCGTTGCTGCTGCTGCTACTAGTGCTGGTGCTGATGCTGCTGCTGCTGCTGCTGCTGTTGCTGTTGCGACTGCTGTTGTGCCTGCTGCTGCGGCTGTTGCTTCTGTTGCTGCCGTTGTGGTGACAATGGAAGTGTTCGTCGTTTGCAACTGACAGAACTGCCCTCGACGGCTGTGTCGGTGGTGGCACTGGCGGGGTTTGTTTTGGCATGATGGCTGGTTGTGTGGAACGCCCGCCGTCTTCTATCGTGGAAACATCAATTGCGGAGTTGCCACCGCGGAATGACACCACGGAGTGGTTTCCGCGAAGTCACTGCGGAGATGTCACCGCGGAGCTGTCACCGCGGATCCGTCACCGCAGGTTTTTATGGAGGCGGTATGCCGCGGTTTTTGCCGCAGAACAGCAGCTGCGGTCGCGCAGATGCGGAACGCGGCGGGGTGCCGCAACCTGCCAAGGCACCTCCGTTGGTGCGTTCCGCAACCACCGTGGAGCTCTCACGTCTGGCAACCGCAGGACGGCCGCGGAACTGTTGCGGACTCGCGGCCGCGGAGCACCGGGGGAACCACCGGCGGAACACCGTTGCGTTCCAGAGCCACCGCGGAGCTTCCGTCGTAAAGTGCCGCGGATCCTAGGAAGGCCGTGGATCTGCCACGGCACCGTCGTTGCAGGGTTGTCACTTCGGAACGACGCGAGTAACCGCGACAGAGTCGCGGCACTGTTGACGTGTTCCGATGCGACCGCGGAGTTGCCGCGTCTGCTACGGAGTGACGACCGCAGAGTTCGCGTCACCACAGAGATTGCGTCACCGCGGAGCACCTGGAGTTTTTCCGCGGATCGACTTTTGCTGTCGCGGAACGACCGCAGAGCTGTCGCGGACGTTTTAAGAAAACGGTCGGAAATGTGGTGGGTCCTCCCAGGACCTCTGGTTGTGACAGTGGGCGCTACTGCTGCTGCTACTCACGGCAACGGCTGTGAATGCTCACTGGTACTGCGGTTGCTGTGCCTCTGCTATGCAGCTGCGTGAGCACTGGCTCGCCACTCTGATACCATGAAAGACAACTTCCTAGCAGTGCTGTCACTGGCATGGCAGTACAAGCCGGCCAGCAAACTTACTAGCACACACGGGTGGAGGTGAGAACAGCAAGGGTTTGGCTAGGGACACAAACACAAGTGTCAGAAACTGCAAAAACTGAATTATGCAATGAGAGATGAAAACTGAGGCCTGAGCAGCCTAAATAGTTTCATGGACCTAGTGGATGCACACACATGCAGCGCGCAAGGGCGCTTTATTCTAGTAGGACAGAACAGTGGTAAAAACACAGTTTTGGCCATAACTCCCTGCACACACGTCAGAATGACAAGCTGTTTGAACCAGAATGGCCGCATCGATGAGATCTAAGCCTGATAGGCTGCACGCCTATGTGCTGTCCCACAGCATGAATCTGTAAAATACGAGCGTCTTCTGGGCGCCTGTCGCCGCCGACCGCCGGTCATCTGGCACCGACTCCAGTCTCACGGATTTGCACGTGATTGGACATGAGCCGAGGGGTCACCGTAAGCCGTGTACAACACACAAAACAACACTCAGATGTCAATCAGATGCATCTTTGAGCTTGGCCACCCAAACGCTCGATTGTGATGGAAAGTTGAGCCACGGCTAGAATTTGACAGGGACTGTTTGACTTCTCGTTTCGCGGCATCCAATTGCTTGTAGTAGTAATTTGTCCTTGTCACCACATTGTACCTTCTATATGAGAAACTACTAGGAAGCTTCCTAACCTTGTTGTTGTTAACAAGGCGACACTGTCGAGTCAGCTGGCGCACTAGCAGGCAAGTAGGTGCAAGAAACAGCAAGGGTCAGGCTAGGGAGACGCGCAAAGTCTCATAAGCTCCAATAGCTTAGTAATGCAGAGAGAGTTGACAACTGACAAGCACACAGCATTAATTGCTGCCGCGGTGCACGGCGGGTGATGCACGCGAGAGGATCAGTTTGTCGTAAAACCGGCGCAAAACCACTGTTTTGACCGTAACTCTGCGCATATGTATCCAAACGCAACATCATCTGAACTTAGAGTTGCAAAATCTCAAGCCGGACGCTACAACTGGTCACACGCATAACTCCGGCATCGATCGGTGGACAGACAATGAAAAACATGCAAATCAGGCTCAAGAGCCCGTCCACCGAGAAAACTCTATCGTCTGCAGAGAAACCGCAACGCACCCCGACAAGAACCAAGGACGTCGTAGCAACTTTCTGGCAGCTGCTGGTGGGTGGAGCCACCACTCGTCGGTGCTCCAACGCCAGCTGCGTCTGCATCAAGGATCTGCACGAGCATGGATACGGCCGAGTGGTCACAATATGTTGAATAAACAGAAAGGGACGGCTCACATCACAACATTGAACTGCCTACATTTTGCCAGGAGACTGAAGGATGTGTTATCAAGCGGGCATGTTGGCAGAGATCAGCTTTCTCTGGTGGAAGATTACGGCTGGAAGCAACTGTTGGTTCATGTGCGGTGTCGCATTGCTCGTGGAAGCCAACATTATGCTCTCTTCACCCTCCTCTTCAACGTAGTAGCTCCTCTCCTCTCCATTGGATCCACCTCTGACATTGCCATTGCCACTGCCACAACTCTCCCACCCACAATGCACTCCGGCCTTTTGGGGAATCTATGCTGGATCAGGTCTTGGCCGTCCTTGCCAATTCTCAATGCAATCCTCCTTGAGCTTGTTCTTCTCCACGACATGAAGCAAGCTCAACTGCAGCACCTTGCCGCCATGCCTCCTTCTAAACGGCTCATCCTTTGGTACAAGAGTGCTCTGGGAATTCACCTCTGAGCATCTCAACCTCACGTCGTGGACAGGCCTTCAGAACAGACGCAACTATCGCATTGTCATGTCCATTCTCACAGCTTCCTGCACTGCCTCGATATCCCTCCACCCTTAACACCCACTATCTTTGCTCCTCCCGCCTTTGGATCCATTTTGGTCACCAAGGGCAATTTGGATAATGGTAAAGGCGAGGTCAAGGCCCCGACATCTTCACCTTCCTCCTCCACATTCCTGTCTGATTCCACCTTCTGCTAGAGTTGTGCGTCTCATGAGAAGTGTGCTCGCAAGTGCGTTCTCTCTCCTGTGAAAATGCACCCACGTGTGCATTGGCACCAATGCATGCACCCATTAGGAACACAATGCTAGTCAGACCACCACTGACACTAATGTGTGTACTCCAGGGAAGCTTCTTCCGGGCCATTCTCGTCCGGTTCTTTGCAGCGAACAAACTTGGCTCATGCCTACACCATGGCGGTGGCCCTGCATCCCGCACCTGGACCCTCTTGGGACTGGCACATCTCTTACGCCATGCTACCGTCTCTGTCCAACATTCCACCCATATTGGTACACACGGTACCTCTCCAAGTGCATGCCAGCTTGGACGGCCTCCCTGGTTCTCCTACTTTGGGCACTAATGCTCGTCAAATCAACTTCTCTCCGCCTTCGTGATGAGAGAGTGGTGCCTCTGAATCCAGGGCTGTAAACTGTTAATCCCATGGAGCCCTTTGTGGTGCGTCGTCTCAGACTGTTTTGAAGACATTGAATGATTAGTTCCCATGGATTGAGACTTTCCAGTCCGGCCTATGTCTCTGTTGTGAGGCTGCTTGTGGCCCATCCGTCTTGTCCACTTCCTCATCTGGGACAACTGTTCCCCGTATCATTTGCCGATCTGAAGACTTCCCTATCTTTGGGTATCAGGATTATTGACTTTGGTGCCAGTCACCACATGACAACATGTCATGAATCATATGTTGCCCTTGTCCCTATGGGATTTGTACACACTTCCTTTGCGCTAGATCGGGTCAGATGTTACGTGTTCAAGGGGTCGGCGTCGTTTACTTTTTCAGCCCAAATGGTAGTTGACCTTATTGAATGTCCGCTTTGTGCCCTCTCTTGATGTCATCATGTTGTTGTCCTTCTCCTCTTTCAATGATGAGAGCATGGTCTTTGTCTCATATCATGGTGATGCTGATTGTGCTTCTCCTACTCCTACTGTTGCTCCTGATGCCGCCATTGCTGCTACATCTACTCCTACGTCTTCTTCTATCATCCCCATTACCTCAGGCTGTGCCGTCGTTTTTTCCTTTTGTGGTTGCAAGGTGCTCAAGGCCCTCTGCAAGTTGCTGATCCTGGCAATCTAGAGCCTCAGCTACTATCCTAGCTCTAGGATGTTAATCATCGTAACCTACTGTTGTTTGCATGCAGCTGTTGTGCTCACGTGCATGGCTGATGCTCCAGGCTGCTTTCTCCAGGCAACCTTCTGCCATGGGCTGCACTGGCTGCTTGCTTTCTTGTGACAAATGTTAGTCCAGCTGTTGCTTCAAGCAACCTGCTGTTGTTTTGGGTGCAGCTGTTGTATGCTGGGGTAGCTGACAAAGCCACTGCCACAGATCTGGTGCTGTTGATGATCGAGGCCACTGTTGCAGCTATTGTTTCGGCCAACACATGCACAAACTGCTGCTGCTGCCATTGTGGCTGCTGCCATTGTGGCTGCTGCTGCTGCTGCTGCTGCTGCTGCTGCTGCTGCTGCTGCTGCTGCTATTGCGGCTTGTGCTCCTGCTGCTGCTGCCACTGCTACTTCTTTTCTTGTTGCTGCTGCCATGCTCTGCAAATGCTGGTGTAGCTGATACTGCAAACCGCTTGTCAGATCCGTCACAGCTTTCTCTGTTGCAGGCTATAGTTATGGCTGCAAGGCTACTATGTTTGCTATTGCAGCTAATGCACAAGTGATGCTGCTGCTGGTGATGATGATGATGATGCATTTCACTAGTCGTTGGTTCTTTTGGTGATCCAAGGCTGCAGAGGAGGGACTCTAGGGTTGACGATACTTGGGCATTGCTCATACAAGTCGCACGCTTGTCCTTGATTTGGGGTGCCGGTTGCAAATGGCACCGCCGCCTCAAGAGGTGTTTGAGGGAAGAGCGGCGCAAACGCCGCTCTTCCCTCATGCGGCTCTGATGTTTGGAGAAAGCGATGAACCACTTCTCAGAGCAAGAGTGTTGAGTGGGATAGAGTCACTCACGTGCCATGACACGTGACACGGAAAACATGCAAGCACACACGATGTCATGTGCATGTGACTGCTGATCGAATTGGAGTTACATGTAACGGTGAGGTCTGGCTGGGCAGGTCAAACCAACCGCCGGAATGTTGTCCCGGGCGCAAGAAACTCGGCTGGCAGTAAGAAAACCGGCAGCATACCGTGTAGCCTACAGCACCTGGAACTATGACATTACACGAGCAAGCATGCCAAAGAGTCAAGACTGCACAGTCATTGAGACGCATGATCCACCGAACATAACCTCAACGGCTGCACAGCTGCCCTCACGATCTGCTTATGGCACTGGCAGTGTACCCAAATGTCGCTGGAATCTGTCAAGTCCTGTGCCTGTGCTCGTCCGTCGACGACTCCTTGTTCAAACCGCTGCACCCACTGGTCGACCCATCTAGGCCGGCTGTTGTTAGTGTCCTTATGGTTGGTACTCCCATCCCTCATTTTGCCTGCGAGAGAGCTCAGTCACTCCAAAGGTCACACTTTGTCGACATCGACTCGCACAATGACAGCCTGGACTGCCTCGGCAATCCCAGCCTGATCTATGCGCGATCCATCCTGGCCAATCCTGCCGGGTCATCCTTATGGGGGCCCGTTGAGAGCTACGGCGTGGGCGGGGACCCCATTGGTGAGGTTCAGGACCCCCTGTACCCCAGCAGTGCCTTCGACCTGCTGGGCCCGGCCGGAGACCCGGACACTGTCTTTGAGCTGAAGACCAAGGAGCTCAACAATGGCCGCTTTGCCATATTCTGCAGCTTCGGCCACTCAATGCAGGCCATTTTCACCAGCAAGAGCTCTCTTGAAATTTTGTCTGACCAATTTTGGCCGATCCCACCACCACCAACACTTGAGCCTATGCCGCTCAATTCGATCCCCGTGTTTATGCCACAATGTGGGCCGCACAAAACACCACACATCCGTAGCAATGAGATGACCGTACATTGTTCAGCAACAGCAGCAGCAAAAGCATCTCATTGTACTGCATGCTTGTGTTTCTGGCTTCTCCAATCTTTGTCCAGTTCTTGCTACACAACCTGGCCCATCCATCAACTCAGATGCATGTTCAAACAGTGTTCAGATTGGCGACTTCTGTGAATACTTTCGTCGAGCAGATTGCTGTCTTTCGTGACAACTTCTTTCGCATCACGGTGGGTCGGTGCGATGAGAGGAGAGCGTAAGAATGGTGAAACAAAAGACACGGACTGTGGAGATGAACGTTGCACAAGACATTCTGTAGGACAAGCCATGCGTGTTGCAATGTTAAGATGCACATGGATGCGCGTTGGACAAAGAATCATGCCGTTCATCATCGCATCCGTCCACTTCAACTATGATGCGCTTCGACTATCCACCACTCCTCATGAGCTGGCCATGCCCCCACCATTCTCTAACGACGGCATGGCCCAAGGCTGCTGAGGCTCCCGCTTCTTTTCCATGCTGACATGGCGTCACCGTGACTGCCCTGGGCAGCCAAGCCCCCTTTTTCTACTGCTGCAGGTGCTCAGAATGCCGCAAGTGACGCCACGCGCCAAGTGCCACCTGCCAGTGGCATGTGGCACGTGCCATGTGGCACTTTCTCAGAGCCTCACGGGGAGTTTGCAGTTAGATGTGCCAGGTCGCAAGCACCTCAAGTGTTCCGAGGTCAGGATGGTGTCGATCGGATATGGGAAGAGCTTTTGTGTCAGCGACAAAACACTTCTGCTCCACCACCTCCTCCTCCTCCTCCTCCTCTCTTCTTCCTTCTCCTACTTTGCATTGGGGTGAACCACGTCGCACGCCACACGTTCAGTGGCAGCAACACAATCATCCCAATGGAGTGCGTCTTTCTGCCATGACCAAAACACCACCCCGCATCCAACTGCATGAATCGTCACGCCGTCCATCAATTCGCGGATTGCTGCGCGACGCAAAGAAACCGGTGGGCTGCAGGGTTATGCAGCAACCCGTTCCACTACATGCATGCCCCGCTGCCACAACTGGCTCCGTCCCTCTCCCCCCCCCCCCCCCCCCCCCCCTCCTCCCTTCCCCCCATCACATTCTCACACTCTCCTTTGCCTGGTTCCTGCTTCGCCTGGAGCCAGAGAGCCTCGCCCCGCCATGGACTGGAAGGCCACTGCAGTCACAGCTACCAACCAGATGAGACGGATCTGATCCCCGACTCTCATCCTGCTGCTCCCTTCCTGTGCCATCCCCCCCCCCCCCACTAACCACACACACATGGGATTCCCTTGCTGCTGACATCAGATGCGGGAGACGTCGCGGCCGAAGACGAGGGTGGTGGCCCAGTTGACCATGACGTAGAGGCGGTTGCGCCAGCTGACGACGCGCGTCAGGTACGCCGACCGCCACACGAACCAGCTCAGGAACCCCGCCATCGATATGCCCGGTGCTCCCTGTAAGCAAGGAAGGCGCATGTGTGCACACGGGTCCACGGGCATGCATGAGTATTTGTCTGCACATGCGTGCACATGTGCACGTGCTGCATGTGTGTGCATGTGCGCATGTCAGCACATTTGTGCACGCTACACGAGGGTGCATGTGCGTGCATGTCCGCGTGTCTGTAGATGTGTGCATGTGCATGCATGTCCGCGTGTCTGTAGATGTGTGCATGTGCGTGCATGTCCGCGTGTCTGTAGATGTGTGCATGTGCGTGCATGTCCGCGTGTCTGTAGATGTGTGCATGTGCGTGCATGTCCGCGTGTCTGTAGATGTGTGCATGTGCGTGCATGTCCGCATGTCTGTAGATGTGTGCATGTGCGTGCATGTCCGCATGTCTGTAGATGTGTGCATGTGCGTGCATGTCCGCGTGTCTGTAGATGTGTGCATGTGCGTGCATGCAATGGTCCGATTTCAAGCCACTTGGAATGGCATGGCATGGCATAGCAGGTTGTGGCATGGCATGGCACAACATGACATGGCATCGCATAGCATGTTATTGCTTGCGAATTCAGCAATGGTATGGCATTGCATGGCATGACACACCACGGTATGACACGTCATGGCCTGGTGTGGTGCGTCTACCAGAGCTCCGCATCTGACGCCACATCACTGCACAGCATGGTACTGCAGGGTGTAGCATGTCTCGGCATGGCATGGAATGGCACGTCATGGCATGGCACGTCATGGCACGTCATGGCACGCCACGACATGGGAGTCTCATATCGCACCTGGCTCTGGCGCAAGTCCACGAGCGCCTTGTAACTCCCCAGAGTGGCCATGCTGCCCAGATGCCGATACACAAACGGAGGGTCTGACACGCTCACCCCCTTCACTCCAGCCGCTGCCGCCGCCGCCGCTGAAGCAGCAGCACCGGCATCACCACCAGCAGCAGCTGCGGCGGCACCGCCACCGCCATCCCCGCCCGAAACCCCACCCACCACCCTCTCCGCCACCTGGCTGACGTCCGCCGGCACGGGCAGGCTCGAGGTCGGGTAGGCTCCCCCTGCCCGCCCCCACTCGCTGTCGAGCCTGTGGCGTGCGTTGAAGCGGCGCGCCAGGTATCGTCCCTGCCGCTCCGCCACCTGCGCCAGCGCCGGCAGCACCGGCTTCCCCGTGTGCTCCGCGTAGCCGCTGCAGTCGCCCAGCGCAAACACGTCGGGCTGCCCCACCACTCCCAGCCAGTCGTCCACCGCTATCCTGCCGTCGTCGTTTTTTTTTTGGAGAAAGGGGACAAGGGGGGACAGGGACCTCAGAAGATGCATCTTTCCCTCCCACTGTAAGAGGGGGAAAGGGAGGGTTCCACGACTGCAGGCTACCCTGGAGTGAGGGTACGACGACATCTGTGGACACGTGCGGGTTTGACTGGAAGAGATGGTGTTCGTTTGCTTGCATGCTACAGAACCTGCAGGCTGCTAGCCTTCCACCCAAAAAACCTGCAGGCATTAGGATGCTGACGGCACGGCGACCTTGCGTCGTGCCCTCCTGCTCCCACAACCCCACCAGTCCAACGCCAGCCGCCTGCTCCCAACCTCACTACCTAAGGTGTGGGGCATCCCAGGGAAGGGGGGGGGTTGGGGGAGGGGGAGGGGGAGGGGGAGGGGGGAGGAGGGACGTCATTATACGAGACGGTAAGTAAAGGCAGAGACCGGCTCTAGCCACAGGTTGGTGGTGGATCACACAAAACCGCAAAAAAAAAAACACCACCAGGCCTCCGTACAGACAGGCTGGTGGATAATGTCAACACGTGATACGGATGGCATTTTGCAACACGTCTTGCAGAAGCAAAAATGATTCTTAGACGACCTGCAAAACGTCTAAGTAATAGATACCGTAACAGGACAGGCAGGCTGATGGCCGATGTCTGTCAACACACACGATGCAAACGACGGTGGGAGGAAGAAAGACTTGGGAGTGTGTCGGCGCATGCCATGTGCCAGGCACGCACATGAGCATGCACGCACACGTGCTCCCACGGGAACAGAACCACCCGACCACGTGTCCGCCTGCCGGCCCGCAATGATGCACGCATACACACGGCCAAGCTCCCTGCCGCTCACCCGCCCGCATGTTGCCCTACCCCCCCGCATGCCCGCCTGCCCTTGCACGAGCCATCCCAATGGCCAGTGTGCCTCTGTGCGCCAGCGCCCCTGCACGTCCATCCTGGATGGGCCCGCCCGCACGCACGCCCAGCCCCTGGCCACCTGCTCATGCAGCCAACCGCCAGCCCGCCCACACGCACTCACGCACCCACGCATGCGCACATGCACGCACGCACACACACACGCACACACACACACACACACACACACACACACACACA
>SZWC01003229.1:163577-178261 GCA_023375785.1 Penium margaritaceum
GGGGGGTGTAGTGTGGCCGACAGTCTGGAGGCAAACAGGCTGAGCAACAATCGGTGTGCGACTCACCTCCGACAGCAGCACGTAGGTGCCGGGACTCCCACACCGAAGAAGGCGCCGCAGAAGCCGAAGTGCGGAAGGGTGCATTGCCGAATGGGGCGGCAGCCGCTGTTCGCGTCGCCGCCAAAGCTGCCACCGCAGCTGCAGCTAGTGGTCCTTGCCTGAGCATTTGCCTGCGTGCTAGAACGAGGGCCATGATCTCCTTTTCGTCGGGCTAAGCTGTTTCTGCTGCCGCTGCTGCTGCTCCTGCTGCTGCCTCCGCTGTTGCGCCTGCATCCGCTGCTGCTTCTGCTGCTTCCACTGCTGCTGCTGCTGCTTCCGCTGCTTCTGCTGCTGCTGCTACCGCTGCTGCTGTTGCTGCTGCTGCTGCTGCTCCTGCTTCCGCTTCTGATTCTACTGCTACTTTTTATTCTACAGCTGCTGCTGCTGGTTTCTGCTACTTCCGCTACTGTGTCATGAGCTGCTGTCGCATGAGCTGCTGCTGATTCCGACGGAAGACTAGACTAGACTCGCTTCATCCACTGCCGCAGCTGGTGCTACTGTTGGTCACCCCACGATCGTCTCGTCCGCCTCCTTCCAGCACAGTCGCCTGCAGCAGCTCGCGCGAGAGGTTTGAGAAGGGACGCGCGAGTTGCCGTCTGCGGCCCGCGAATTCTCTGCCGTCCGTTGGCCAGGTGGTCCTAGCGAGTTTTCGTGTGCGCTTTCGGCGGAGGTTTCCACGGTGGAAGGGGGCTCTTGGCGCGTGCGGCGGCTCAGATGCCTCTCCGATCAGGCCTAGCGCGTTCGGACAGACAGCGGCGGCTCCGGGTTCCGATTCGCTGACGCGTGGAGGGCGCGTGCATGATGCTGGGCGGGTTAGATACGAGTGGGCGTGATCGAGATGAGCACTATCCGCGCGCATTGGCTTTTTGGGCCAACGCAGCAACGCTGCTGGCTGCGGGTCGGGGAGAGGGCGATGCGCTCCCAGCGCGAGGCGCGCCTTAAGGCGGCTCGAGGTGGGGTGAACGACAGGTTTGGAGGAGAACGTTGTGCGAGGCGGGCCAGGCAGGGTGAGGAAGTCGGGAAAGGGAAGGAGTGGCGGAACGGAGCTCTTCGCTGCTGGCTAGACAAGGGGCCGTTCATTGGCGTCTTTTCTGTGCAGCTTTCAGCGGCGGAGGGTCCATTTGAGTTTGGTGACACTGCGAGCTGCCAGTTCCCGGGCCTCCCCCTGAAAGCAGATGCCTAGCGTCTTCTGTCCAACGAAAACCAGGAGATAAAACGCCTCGGCGAGTTGCAACTTTTGGCAGGGATGTCTCTAAGGGGACAGACTGAGAAGGGGGGAGACAACACGATAAACAATTCGGCATTGTCGTGTCAGCAAAGAGTGGACTTTCCAATTTTACCGAACAGTTTAAGGGGACGACTCGGTTGAGACCCAGGCCACACACCTCACGTGTCATACAGCAGAGTAAATACGTTCTGAAACCTTGGGTAACTGGATTTCTCAGAAAATGCGGAGTACCCTTAATTGATGGGTTTTCTTAACAAGGGGGTGAGAGGGGGACTCTTGTTGCACAAGTTTCATTGTAATTTTTGCGTATACCTTTCAAAGAACGGGACCTGAAAACTAAATGTCACCAACCTCGTTTTCGTGCAACACCCGGCGCTTCATGGCAATGAGTGACGCCAAAAGCGCACCAAAAATGCCACAACATACGTCATCATGCCAGGTGGCAGGCACGGGCGAAATGACGACGGTTGCAGGGCAGGTTCGGTCATGCCGGCTGAAACGCCAAGCAACCATTGCTGCTCCGTCCACTCGTTTCCACTGGAGGAGGTGCACTGTGGTGATATTTGAACCACTTGCATGTAAGTTTTGCCTCGTTTCTGGGGAGTGACAATACATCAACATAATTCTCGATAACTATAGCCATTCCCCACGTTTCGCATGAACAACTCCATATCCAGATTTGCTAATTTTTTTCTTTTCATTAACGAAATATCCAAAAATAATGAGTAAACTGCTACATCCAAAGAATCACACTAAATCAAAGCCGTGTTCCCTTTCCCAAAAACATGTTCATGTCGTCAAACATCAAACGAAAATCGCAAACCCCACAATGAATGGTTTTCATAATTTCTCATAAAATTTGCGATTTGTTTTAATCGGGATTCCGAAACACCAAGCATTGAATGGGAACCAGCTAGGCCATGCTACCGCGGGACCCAACAGGTTCCGGCGCAAAACTTAAACCCTAAAACCCCGACTATGATTTTTGGTAGATTTGGAGAGCGGTTTCCATGTGTGAAACTTTTTTTTCTTCTCTAGATCCAAAAATTGCAAAAGAGAGTGTTTTTTTCTCGATCATGATGGACCAAATAGCATTTGCTCCTCTTTTTTCGACCAGCAAACCCCCATGTATGGTTTTATGTCTGCGCAAGAAGAACCAGCGCAAAAATAGAAAACCGTAGATCTGCTCATGGGGGTTGTCCAGTCGAGGAAAAATGTCTAATCACTCCATCACAATTCTCGCAACGGTGTGGATGACACATCACCCCCACCCTTCACTAGGTCGGCGACTTGCGCCGCTGACCGGGCATGGCCATCAAAATGGATATGGATTTGCTTCTTTTCATTTTTTTGGTACAGCCACTGTAAAATTGAACTTATGGGTTACATCAAGCTTATGTTCATGTTTGTGCGGATACATCAGCTATGATGTCTGTTTTGCTTTCCCTTGGTCTTTACACCAATCTATGCACTGAGAAAATCTTACGTATAAACCCGACCACCTCCAACATCTTCTGGGAGATTTTGAGTGTATTCTCAAACTAATACCGAAGACAAGACTAAGTTGTAACAAAACTTATATCATGATATTGATTATGAGAAATCTACATCAACTAATTCGGGATAATCCCTTTTGCTCATGTCATGAGCTTTGTGCTGCTCAAATAGCCACTCTCTACACAAACTAAATGGATTGCCCACTGTGTTTAACGGCTGACCGCGTCCACAAAGTGTGAATGAAACTACCTAAGAACGTGGTACCCACTCTTCATGAAACATGACTACATTCATCGTAGCCTGTTCATGTTCTGTCAACGGTGGATATCGTGATCACAATGCTTTCAGATTTAAACATTTCGTGCTGCATAAGTTTTCGTGGGAGTCGCGTATTATGTTAAGGTGAACATGACCATGTAATTGCAGCGTGATCGCAAATTTACACTTGTCGCCAACGTAAACTCGCGAGGTCGAATAAAAAATGCTCCATTGTTGAAGAAAATCAGTGCAGACTAAGGTTTTTTTTCCTGTTGCTGGTTGTCACCTTTCTAAACCACGTCAAAATGTTGTCAACCCCTCCAGTCGTTTGAACTGTGAACGTGAATGGCCATTAAGTAGTGTCTTCTACATTAGAAATGGGGTCTGAACTGTACGCCGGCCAAGGATAACGGTTGCCACACGTGTGCCACGTTGGCAGATGTTGTTTGTTGACCGTCACATCCAAAGTTCCTCTCCCCCTGCATCAGCCAACAACGGTGTCGAATGAAACACGCTTGCCTCTTCGGCATACATAGGGTCTGTGCTCCGACAGAAGGTGAACTGGCCCATGTTTCAATGATTCCAATGACGGTGAACGTAAGGAGCAGCATGGGACATTATGCCCCGCGATTCATCATGTTGCATGACATGCAATGGCTTGTTTCTTCCCTCAATGTACCGTTCATGCCACTTGCACGCCATGGCAAACATTTTGGGTGTTCTAGGAACCGCCCTTCCCTCTGGTGACACCGCTTGCCATGACACTTGAGCTCTTCTCAACTCTGGTAAGTGAGTACGATGGTCATGAAGGTGACCATTAGGTGGGTACGATGTGCATTAGCTTGCATGATACTACATGTAGTACCCACAGGGGATCGACCCTTGTTCCACTTTTACGTTCCCCAAAAAGCAACCGTTGGCAACTCCGATGAGGAGGAGCCCTGCGTGTCCCAAGGCTACATGAACGGCTTCGTGTTTAACAACTTAAAAAAGACTTGCTGGGTCGAACACCTCCAAGTTGAAGAGCACATTACTCCACGCTCTCCAGAGCTTGGAGATCAGTGTCTGATGCGGTTGAATGGTGGCTCTTGCGTCACGCTATTTCGCCTTCCAGCTGCGGATGGATTGCACTCGAGGAAATGGCCATGGCATTGGTCTTGACTGGCTTGGATTTGCTGCTTCGTCCAAGTATAGTGCATCCGTTTCCTTCTACTTGTTGTTAACATCGTATGCCGGTCTTCTTGGCACTATTTAACTCTTCTCCCATAACCCTCAACGTAGGATCATCTGATGTTGAAAACACCCCTCCCTCGACAGAGTCCCGGGTCATCAGTGTAAAGAACAAGGGCACCAAGGCAAGAAAGTGTTTTCGATAGAATGCCCCCGTCAGCTTCCTGGGCGGCAATGCCTTCAGGAGCATGGAAACCTGCTACGAGGCGGTGGAGGACTACATGGTTTCCGCACACACGGGGGTCACATTCGTGAGGAGGAAACCAATGCAGTTGTTATGCGCAGTAGAGGCAAGCGGGCTACAGGTGGCAACTTAAGTCGCAGTGTTAGAGGACGACCAGCAATGTCACCGTCGTTTTCTAAGGAGGGCCACAAGTGTGGTCGGACAGGGACGAAAGGTGACCCGTTACAGAAGGCCACGTGGGTGTTACGCCTCACCGAGCCCACTCTTTTGAAGGAGCCATGTACCTCATCAAAGGCCTTTTGGCGGATTTCGGAGGCACACATGAGGGAGCGGCCAGCATACCATGCCATACACCACACCAAGAAGAAGGCTCTGGCTAAGATGATGGGCAAGAAGAGCCACTCGTGTGCGCTCTTCCCAGCCTACATCCTTGCCGTAAGTATGTTCAAGCTTTTTTCCTCATGGCTATGGTTTCACAATTCCGTGCACGAATGAAGCCGTGCATTTTCCTCCTCTTGTGACTCCTCCTCGGTGTTGAAGAAAGTTGATCCGTACACCGTGGCATGCGCGAAGCAAGATCAACACCACCTCTTGCGACATGTTTTTTTGGCCCCAGATGCTTGTCGAAACGGATGGTCGCATGTGAGGTGTTTTATTTCCATGGACGGTATAGTCTTGAAAAATGGCTTCAAGCAAGTGTTGCTGCTGGCGCAATAGTGGGATGCCAACAACCACACCGAGCCAATCGTGTGGTCAACATGCTCACAAGAGGACAAGGAGAATTGGGATTGGTTTTGCCAGCGTCCTTAAGAGGTGCACCCAATAGCTCAGCACAACGAGACCGCGATCATCAGGAACAGAGTCGCAAGACTCATCGCCGTCGTGTAGTGGTAGTTGCGTGGCGTCGTTCACACCTACTACTGGCAACATGTGCGTAAGAACGTGAAGTCAGAGGCGGGTACAACAGTAGTAGACATCAAGTGGAGGCTGGCTTGTGCTTTCACGCACAACGAGTTTGACCGCACACGGGATAAGCACTTCCGAACCTTCGACAAGAGCTACAAGTACCTATTTGGTGGAGACGGCGAGCCTCAGCTCCCGTGGGAACAGTGGACTCGCCTCAAGTGTCCTATGCCGTATGGCGGTCACACGACTTCAAACGCAATGGATTCTCTCAACGCCCGCTTGATGGACATCAAGCATTTTTACCCATTTCATTGGTTTGCACAGATCTACCCGGTTGTGCAGAGGCTCTCTACGGAGCACCGGCATGCTACCCACAACTACCAGACCCGGAACGCTCATGTGGTGGACTCCAAGCTACAGCACTATATCAAACACGCCAAGGAGTACCGGTTGCACAGTCATGGTGGCCTCATGGGCACCGTCACAGACCCTTAGAGCCTCACAAGTCAGGAGGTGAACGCCAACGCGAAAAAGTGCTCGTGCGGTCAATGGACGGAGTACGCATATCCCTCCCAACATGTTTGGGTTCTGATGCTGGACCAAGGCGTCAACCTGCAAATGTACACAGACATGCACTTGACTTAGATGTCATGGCACCGGACATACAGGTCACCAATACCAAGAGTCAACCTTCGCGAGCTGTAGTATACCCAGCGTGGGTGGGGCCAGCCGGGTGTGAAGCGCTCCTGCAGTTGACCACACTCCACGCGCATAGACAAGGTGACTCGGCGCAAGCGGGAGCGCATATGCTCCAAGTGCGGGAAGAAGGGACACCTTACACTCTTCTACAAGTATCCACTTACACTCTCACCGGCAATTGTAGCTGACGTGTGTGCTTGAGATCTTGCCATCAACGCAGGCAGACGGGAGCCACCGGCAGTTCACCTTGTTGCAATTGCTATGGCACCGAAAACAGGTGGTGGCAGAGGGAGTGATGCTTCTGGCAGTGGGACGAAGGGGGTGGCAGGCAGTGCTTCTGGTGATGAGACAGGCGGTATTGCTGGCAGTGGGACAGAGGGAGTGGTGGAGGGTGCTACTGGCGGTGCGACAGTTGGCGTGGCATGCGGTAGTGGAGATAATACAATACACGGTGCTACACGCCGGAAAACATATTTGGGGGGCTTTGACAGTGCATGCAATGGTGCACGCGGAGGGACACGTGCTACAGGTAGTGGTGCAGGTAGTGGTGTTGGCAGAGGGGTAGGTGGTGCAAGCAGCAGCGAAGCAGAAGGTGCAGAAGTATTGGTCATCATGACATTGAAGGTTGACAATCCAGACGATGTAGATGACGGGTCTTATTCATCATGGTGTGCAAGCTTAGAGTCTGAGTAATGCATTGACACGGAGTTGGAAGAGGAGTGGCAGTCCTCGGATGGGGATAAGGAGGAGGAGTGGGAATCCTCCTCATAAATGTCTGACGAGGACATTGCACAACCCAAGCGTCGTCGTCGTGGTTGATTGCTCTCTGTTGTGTTCCATGGTAAGCCTTGTTTATGTTCATGTGGCCATGCATGTTCATACTTTTCCTACAATCTCTCCTTGCTTTCTTACAACTTCTGTTTGTATGCCCTTGCAAGTTGTACCAATGACTTTCATCGGTGGTTTGCTGAGGAAGAGGGAGAAGCATATGGTGGTGTGGAGGCAACATGTTAAGCAACTAGTGGAGCCATATGCTATCAGTGACAACACAGTGCTGGAGATAGCACTGCAACTAGGCACACTTCGTGTGCATGATGACAAGGTCACAGTTGCCAGATCACACGTGGTCAAACCCTGTAGTGGTTGTTGTGTATCACCCTTTGGGGAGGATTTTTTTCAACCTGTGTGTTTCCTTTGTAGTGATTCAAAGTGTGGTGCATGTGAGATCATTTGCTACGTGCATGCCCTACCCGTGGGCGTGCAGATGTGGATTATCCACAAATGTTGTATCATTGGTTGAATGAAAAACATGAAACTGGTGTTCATTGTCATAGGTAGACATTGGTAATCATTACATTCACATGGCATAGATTGGAGCAAGAGCAAAAGTTACAATAATTGAATTTGTTGTATACTTCTAAGAACACAAGACTGCCAACACTGCAATACGTGTGTTTTCTATCTCCATACCATAGGTGACTCGATAAATAAAGGTAAAAAGAATGACTGAATTATCCACCACTATTGATGTAATATTACAAAACAGGAGACGGCGATTAAGCATCATGTGGTTAAATGCCAACACTGCAGTTTCAGCTTGTGCCATCGCCAGACCATTCCCATAAGACTCTGGAGTCCTGGCAAATGTTAACATTGCAAAATAGAGTACACAAGCACAACTGGGTAACATGATTAAGAGAGTTCACAAACATGACTGAAGTATCTACCACAATTCATAGTGACTTGGGGTCTCAAGCCCAAGGCTCCCACTGCCCGGAGGTGTTTGGTGGGCGAGGAGTGGGCATGCAAACGTCAAGTATCCAGCACATAGTTTCAGTTTTTCATGGTTCCTTCACCCAAGTGGTCAAGTCCTCGGTTGCAACAAACAAGTCCTGGCGAGCCTTGATCGTAGCCCATGCCTCCATTTCCTGTTGGAGTGTGAGAACCTCCGTGCAGGTCATGGTACGTTGGACTTCCCATGTTCCAACTTCATGCCAGCGGAGTGCCCTGCCAACATTTGCCCATGTCACAGCTTCGTTGTTCGTATGACTGTTCTGAACCTAATTGGAGGGAACCTCGTCATGTCCATGCAGCGTGCGTCCCATGGTTGGTGTGATGAACAAAAATGTGAACTACGCCTGTACCATCCTTTGGGAGCACGATAGCCTTACGAGCACTAGGTATGGTTACATCCGCATGGACAGTGCGGCTTGGATGAGATCCATGGCTTCCATGAGTGTGGGCAGTTTGATGGTCTCCAACTAGGCAATCGCCATCCCAAGAGCGATGCCATCTGTTCAGGTGTCAGTGGGGATGTGGACTCCGGCCGATGGCGGATGCCGGACCTCCTGGTACGAGCCACGCTACGATCCCATTGTTCCTTAATTGCAACCCATGCCATGTGGGCAAAGAAAGGGTCTATTTACCGTGAAGCACCCCACTCACGATGTTTAACACCATTCTTCCGCCCCTCAGTTGACATGTCATCCGAGCCATGGAGACCGGATCGTCACCACATGTCAACTTGTCGCTAGTTGAACAAAGTTGAAGTCAGCACAATATGCATCTATGTACTCGTAGCTATTTCCAATGACAGTGCAAGCTGGTGCATTGTACGAATTCAAAACTTCAGCGGGTGCATCAATGTGGCCCAAGTTCATTGTGCAAACTACTGCCAAATGGGGGTGTAACTTAAACATCAATTGTGTCTTACATTGTGCATGGTTTGCAACTGACGGTAGAGGAGAGACATATTCAGTAAAACTGTCATTGGTTTACAAACCGTGGACCAGGGAATCCAATGCCAGGGCATCAATGGCGCCAGATCATCCAGTCAGTACATACTTGGTAGCAATCGAATGGAGAATAGACTATGTCACCGGTGCCTATCAGTGGTCTTCCGTTGCTAAGGTAACAAATGACACCGTGGCATGCCACGTAGCCGGATAGATGTTGCAAAATTCTAAAGATTATTCATCCACTTGGGATATTTCTACTGTTATCGTGATGTTCAGTCCTGCCTCTAGGCCGCATGAAAAGTGGGTATTGGAGTCAAGTCCAAAAAAGTGGTCAAGGGGTGCTTCTTTTTTTTTCACTGTGGGGAGAGTGTGCACCAATTGATTTTACTGGGGAGAACGAGGGATCCCCTGATGAAAAGTAGATGTACTAGTCTTCTTCTCCTAACACTGGCTGATGCATAAATGAAGTTCTCGACCGTGGGTTGCCGGCGAAGAATGTATTCAAACGATAGGTAAAAGGAATCGGCCCCTGACTAAAATTCTAGGTAGATGGACCGTGTTTTGCCTTTCTTAAGATTCGTGGCTTGGATCTGATTTAAAATCAAGTTCATCTAATTGTCTTCATTCGGGGTACATTCCTTGTTCAAAACAGCGGATTCGCACAAAACATGCTTAAAATGAAGTGTAGTTTATTGTCATGAATAATGAACCATGCAAAATTCAATGTATGCAACTTAAGAGGGAACAAGTATATTCTATGGACATGTCCATTACTGGAAATACACCGTGGCATGTGCCATGCAAAGTGTGATGGCTTGCATCATTATGCATACGATAATACATGTGTTTAGTGGCTTTGTGTTACATTCAAGAGAAGAAAAAGTCATGTTCCTACGGATCAATGATATGCCCCTACTTCTACCCAATGCTCAGAGATAAGTCCCACACCTCCTAGTTGTCTGTACACCCTGGTTCAATTAGGGTGCCATACCGAATTGTGAACTCGTGGGACCACCATCACCCCCATGCCCACCGCCAGTAGCTCCACGTACCGCCTCTGTTCTACCGACTGCACCAACCTCCACACCTTGCCCTTCACTGCCTGTACCGGGAGCACCAGGAGTGGCCCCAGCCTGCCTCGCCCCAGATGTACTTCCACCATTGCCGCCCTCAACGCCTTCAGCTCCACTGCCCGCGCCTACAGTATGACCATGTGCTGCCGGAGCTACGGTACTGGCGACATGCTCCACTTCAGTATTCTCTGTATCCACAGTGCTGGCTGCCAGCTCTCTCGCGCGTGCGGCAGCCACTGCTGCTAGAGATTGTGCCAAAGGGTTGATGCACTTCCGGGGCGGGTGTCCGTTCATTCCGTATCTGGTGGAGATACGGTCACGCTTGCGACGGGCCGCCCTGTCCATGCGCTTAGAGCGTGGACGCCCACGAGAGCGCTTCACACCCGGCTGGCCCTACCCGCGCATGGCGTACTGTAGTTCGCACAGGTTGACCCCCGGCATGGGAGTCCAATATGTACATCGCCAGGCCATCTGGGACAGATGCATGTTAGTGTAAAGGCCCGGGTTCACGCCTTCATCCAGAATCAACGCTACGGCGTGCTGGTAGGGGTACCCAAACTCCACCCACTACCCGCATGAGCAGGACTTCACGTTCACATCCACTTCACGGCTCGCCAGACTCCTGGGGCCGGTGACGGTGCCCATAAGCCCACCGTGGCGCATGACACGGTGCTCCTTGGCGTGTTCCGTGTAGTGCTGCAGCTTGGCATCCACGACGGGCGCACAACGGCTCGCACAATCGTGTAATGCACGGCGACGCTCCATGAACAGTCTCTGCACAAAAGGGTAGATTTGTGCGAGGTAGTGGAAAGGGTACATGTGCCGCATGTCCATCAGGCGCGCGTTCAGGGACTCCATCGCGTTCGACGTCATGTGCCCACCACGAGGCACAGGGCACTTGAGGCGCGTCCACTCCTCCAAAGGCAGCCCTGGGTCGCCATCTCCACCGAATAGGTATGTGTAGGCCTTGTCGGACGTCCGACCGAGCTCGTCCCGCGCGCGGTCGAACTCGTTCTGTGAGAAAGCAGAAGCCATTTGCCACATGAGGTCGGCTGCTATTGAGCTCGCCTCAGACTTGATGTTCTCCTGTAGGTGCTGACCGTAGTATGTGTGGATAGCTCCTGGTAATCGGCGCATCACGGTGGTGATGAGTTCGGCGTCTCTGTCGCTGATGACTGTGGTCTCGTTGTGCCGTGCCGTCGGATATGCCTCTGCCAGCCGCTGACTGAACCAGTCCCACCTGTCCTTGTCTTCTTGAGGGCATATGGCCCACACCATCGGCACCGCGTGGTTGTTGGCGTTCCATTACTGTGCGAGCAGCAACACTTGCTTGAAGCCGTTTTTTAAAAACGTGCCGTCAACTATCAACAACCGCCGCACATGTGACCATCCGTTCCTGCAAGCACCTGGGGCCACAAAGGCCAGTCGGAAGAGATGGTGCTGGTCCTGCTCCGCGACAGCGACGGTGGATGGGTCAACCCTCTTCAACTACATGCATGAATCACAAAAACAGAGCGAAACACAACTAGAGCTGGCACTTATGCAGAAACAAGCATGAACAGCATACAACAAGCCAATGAGGACAACAGGATACTTACTACGGCGACGTATGCAGGGAACAGACCCCACGACTGGCTTTTCTTGCCCATGAGATTTGTCAGGGCCTTCTTCTTCCCGCGGTGAATGGCGTGGTAGGCAGACCTCTCGCCAGTTCGCCCTTCCACGATTTGCCGGAGGACCTTGGAGGTGCTGCATGGCTCCTTGTTGACAGTGCTCTCGATGTGGCGCAACACCCACGCGACTTTGTGTGAGAGGTATCCCTATGTGCCCGTGCAGCTGCACTTGTGGCCCTCTTTAAAGAAAATGACCTTGACGTTGTTCGTTTTCCGCTGCCACCGCGTCTTCAGCTGCCACGCGCAGCCGGACTGCCTCCTCTCTGCACAACGAGCTTCAAGCCGCGACGGCTCCCTCCGCACGAACTTCACCCCCATGTGTGCGACGACGGCGTAGTCATGGACCGCCTCGCGGCAAGCGTCCATGTTCCAGAAAGCAGAGCCTCCCGGAAATTTAACTAGGAACTCCGGTCGAGCATGCTTCCTGGGCTTGGTGCACTTATTCTGGGAAGCGGAGACAGTCGTGTCCGTCAGGGGGGGATGTGCTCGTCATCCGACGATCCTGCAAGCATAAGCATCGGTGAGCATGTTAAATGATCGTACTAGTACGGGGATGTGGCGAGGACGGCACCAGGACAGACAGGTAGACCGTACTTGGTCGCAGAAGCAAAGCCATCCCAGTCAAGTGTGACGCCATGGCGACTTGTGCGAGTTAACCCACCCGCGACCGGAGGACGAAACGGCCTGACGCGGGAGCCTCCGTTCAACCTCATGACAGAGTGCTCTCCACGCTCTGGGGAGTGTGGAGTTAAGCGTTCTTCGGTCTGGACGTGCTCCACCCAGCACGCCTCCTCAAACTCGTCAAAGACAAAACCGGCCGTGTAGCCTTGGGATTCACGAGGTTTCTCCTCCTCGTCGGAGCTGCCGACGAGGGGTTTCGGAGGAACGTAAAACTTGAAAAGCGGTGCATCCATAAGACCCCAAGTGGGTATGGCATGCAAACGCATGCACACTAACATACATTGTACCTACCTAACGGTCATTTTCGTACCTAGGATACCCACTTACCAGAGCTTACAGCGAGCACGAGAGCCATGTTTCCCATGGCGTGCAAAAGTGGTGCGAACGGACAACGGGGAAAACCTACATAGATGATGACATGCAGCATGATGAAACTATGGACATCATGTTCCATGGTGCACCTAACGGTCACCCTTGTCAGGAGCATCAAAAGTTCGGCCGGTTCGCAGGCTGTCGCATCACACACCCACTATGCGCCAACGTGGCTTCCATCTGGCATTGTGCAGTGTCCTTATCGGATGCATGGGCCCGGAACTCCGGATGTGCCAGTCGTTTGCCAATATCTGCCGACGTGGCGCACGTGTACCTAAGGTTATCGTCGTCATCGTTAAGAGTTAGAGCCTCTTTCCAATTCAGAAGACGGTACTTCTCTTCCGTGCAACATCGTTCAGTGTACGACAAGAAGCGATGACGATATCGACCAACACTTTTATAAAGATGACGACATCTCCGAGCAAAAAAATACCCCCCACATTTCGCAGGCGCATTCGGCAACACGATTGCAACATTTTAAAACGACACAGGACCCTTGACTTGTAAGGTGTCAGTCGCCTCACGCATGCACGCAACTCGCACTAGAAGAAAAAGTAGAACGAATTCGTAGAAATTGGAAACATTGTGACCACAATGTCCACACATGTCAGAATCATGCACAAACTACCTGTATTGTAGTCCTGTATTGTAGCCATGACGACTCGGGCAAGGAAAGACCACTCCGATGGTCATTTAGTTTTACAACGCGAACTTTTCCGAGGTCGCCGAGACCTTACGACGCTAAGTCCCGACTCCCGCGTTATAGGCCATCACATCCCTTTTTTTTTTTGCTTCTGAAATTTGGGTTCACTGCACATAAGTTGCCGTAACGGTGGGTATGAGGCAAAAAGTACCCTTTATCAGCTATCTCGGGCGACTTTGTAAGTCGCCCCCATTCTCACTCCACCATGTCTGAGACGCCCCCATTCTGAGAAAAATGGCTAGGTCTTCCCCATTCCCGAAAGTCATGGCCAGGTCGCCCCCACTTTTGGTGCTCCGGGGAATGATGGCTAGAATGCCCAGTAAGGATGAAATATTTTCGACGTATTGCCCCCAATTTAAGAATTTCTGCCTAGGTATCCCCCATTAATGGAGGCGACGTAGCCATCATTCTCAGAATGGGGGCAAGTTGGGAAACTAGTAGAATGATGGGGGTGACCTAGCTCAAAGTTTTGCGAATGGGGGCGACCTAGCTCCTTATTCTCAGAATGGGGCCGTCTCAGACATGGTCGGCCGAAAATGGGGGCGACCTCGCAATTAGCCGAGCTATCTCGCCCTGCGTTTCAACAGGCTCGACTTCCACGCGAGCTCCCTTATCGGAAGTTGCTTGTTCCTTTCCGAAGGTCATTTTGAGCCGATACGACAACATCAAAGCAGCAATTCTTGCACCTACCGAGGCGTCCCCTCACTCAGACTTCCTCTCTCCCACCCTCCCTCTCATTCTCTCCCTCCCTCCTTCCCTCCCTCTCTCCCTCCCCCCTCCCTCACTCGCTCCCTCCCTCCCTCCGCCCATCCCCCTCTCCCTCGCTCCCTCCCCCTCTACCTCCCTTCCCCCTCCCTCCCTCACTTCCTCCCTCCCTCCCTCCCTCCCTCCCTCCCTCCCACTCGCGCTCCTTGTCCCGGCTCCTATCAGCCTCTCCAGTGCGAAATTCCAGTTCCAGCCATGACCTCCGGATCGTCCCCGCTCCCTTCTACCTCGCCCACCTCTTCCTCCCCCTCCCCGCAACTGCCGCTTCTGCGTTTCGCGCCACTGCAGAGCCTGGTAAGTCCGGATTTCTGGGAGCGGCTGGCGGCTCTCAAGGTGGAGCTGCAGCGCCTTGACGACAGCGCATTTGCAGTGAAAGGTGAGTCGGCCTCGCTTTCTCGACACTAAATCCATCCTGCTGCCTGTGGTGGTGGCGGCGGCGGCGGCGGCGGCGGCGGAGGCGGAGGTGGTGGTGGTGGTGGTGGTGGTGGTGGTGGTAGTGGTGGTGATGATGATGATGATGATGAGGAGGATGCTGATGCTGCTGGTTGTGCTCCTCCTCCTCCCCTCCCCCTCCTCCT
>SZWC01003230.1:5782-18737 GCA_023375785.1 Penium margaritaceum
AGTGTCAACCCTTTTGACTCTTATTTGATGTGTGAAATTTCTATGTCTATGTTTTGTTTTCAGGTTGAGACTGTACAACTTTTTGAATGAAGACAAGCAAGCTCGAAGAGTTGGCGTCCTTCCAACTTGGCATCTTTGCATGTCCACCACTGTCTTAGACGCGATATGCTTTTGCGTCGTGTGTTTTTGTGGTTCACCTAGTAGTGTACACACCTACCATGCTTGCATGTTTGAATCGTGACCATGGTTGTGCTTGTTTACCTAGTTGCTTGTGTTGGATTTGAGTAGTGAACATAGTGTAAGCACAACCGAAATTGGATGGAATAGTTGAATTAGAAACACAACGTGTAACATAGGGGTAAAATTTGTTTCACAATCCGGGAGGTTTGGGTTTGGCTTGGTTCGCGGCACACATGTCCAAATCCAAATCCAATGGTTGGGAAGCAAAGGGGATTAGGTTTGTTTCCATCACAACCGGTGATTGGAAGATCCCCACCCATTTAAGAACAATGGCTTGTTCGTGGACTTGTCATGCAAGTCCATGGACCTGTCATGCGGGTCCGTGGACCTGTCATGCGGGTCCGTGGACCTGTCTTGCGGGTTCGTGGACCTGTCATGCGGGTTCGTGGACCTGTCATGCGGGTCCGTGGACCTGTCATGCCGGTCCGTGGACCTGTCATGGGGGTCCATGGACCTGTCATGCAGGTTAGTGGACCTGTTTTCAGGAAATTATGTTAAATCTTAATAATTTCATGAGGTCTGTGGACCTGTTTGAAAATTTAAAATTTAATTAATTTTTTCTGAAAACAGGTCCACGAACCAAAAACAATAGGTTACTATGTAACCCAATAAAATAGTGTATCCCAAGTACACCTCAGCCGAGTAGCACGTCTTCAGTCGTGCAAGAACGTGAAGACAGGGCACGTGTGCCAGCCGTGAGCGATCGTCGTCGAATGTGAATCCTCAAAGAAAGTTTGATCGCTTTCGATGCTCCTCCTCCAGCCGCTCCCTGCCGCACGAGAGCTCTTTGCCGCACGAGAGCTCTTTGCCGCACGAGACAATCAATCTCCCTGTACAACACGTGGTAGTAGGCATGGCACCTCTCACAAACCAGAACTATCAAGAACAGACACGGCTAACGCCCCATGACAAGCAGCTCCACGAGGTAACTGGTCCCACGGAGAATCCTCGGAATCTGAAGTACCACTACGAACTTGACAACTCACCACTACCGCGCTCTTTCTGTGCTGGCATCTCAGCCACATATGCACCCCAGCTCAACGCAACCTCGCTACATACGAGACATGCACATGGCCGAACCGCTCCATCGCTACATGGACTCGGCAACCAACATCAACATGGAACAGCTAATCCGGTGACCCCACAGCCCGTGAATTCATCATGCTACGACAAAACCTCTGGTTGCGCAAAGGCTGCGGTATGTTTTCTCATCACTCTACTGGCCATGGACCAATGTGCTTTTGGTAACCCCGCCCATGCAGCACACACCATCCTCAATGGGCACCATCCTCGTGGAATCTTGAACAAACGGCCAGAGATGCCCAAAAGCCCACTACCTCCTGTGTTATTTGAACGCCCACCTGAACCGGAGAGATCCACGACCCGGGTAAAAAACTCGCACTTGCTGGAAAAAATCAAATAATGGGAAAAGAAACAGCAAACCCGGCAGATCCACAGTGCGAACCCCCTTAATTCCACCCCACGTCCACATATTTTAACGCCAAAAGATGTAATTGATGACCCGGGATCAAAAGCAAGATGCCTTGGAAAAAATCGGAATCCCCGACAGATCAACAAGCCCCCTGATCATCCCACAAGCACCCTCTCCCTCATCCCCTCAACTCTCCATGCCATAGTCTTTGCTCCACCGTGCTTGACAAGTCCAAGGCCTTATCTTTTGGTGGAGCCGCAACTCACGAAGCCACTGCTTTCCTCGCGCCGCTCCCCCCACTCCCCGGCATCCCCCCTGCACCTCCCTACGCATTTCAATAACCCCACGAGCCCCTAACTCGCATTCACCCCTGCCGCATGGTCTCCCACACTCAAGACAACGACAATATGGACTCAACACCCACGCCTCCCAATCACTCACTACACGTGTATGCACCTGCATCCCACATCCCACCTGGGCCACGGCTCACACCTCTATGTCACCCACCTCTTTGTGGGAGACTTACTTTGGCACACAATTCATTGCCCCTTCAATCTTTCCCCTCATGGGATCCACCTGCCCACATCTCAACTTCGAATCTAATACCCCTTTTTCGACACCTTCTCACAGAATGATGGGAATCCTATCTAAATGCAGACACCTCCGTTATGGAAGGCATTCAGAAAGACGGCCTCCGTTGAGTTGACAATGCCATGGCTCATTTCGATAACGACCCAGCCAACACTCTGAGGAAGTGCGTAGAAGCTTCCTAGCAACACAGGCGCTGACCGGGCGTCAGTGCCTGATCAGACGGTGACGACAGTCACAGGTCGTACACACAACGGCAAGGGTTTGGCTAGGAGACACAAGGCACAGTGTCAGAATGCTTCAATATAGCATATGCAGAGAGAAATGACAAATGACAGGTCCAAGGCATAAATACCTGCCGCGGCGCACGGCGGGTGTCACACGCGGCAGTCCAAGAGCTGTCCAAAAACCGGCCCAAAACCACTGGTTTGGCCGTAACTCTGCGCACACATGTCAGAATGCTACGCCGTCTGAACCAAGACGTGCAGAATCAAAGGACGGACGCTACGACTGGTCACATGCATGCATCCATCGACTGACAGTGAGCATACAATGCAAAAACATGCAAATAGGCCTCATGGACAGTCCGTCGAAAGACGCCTACAAGACGTATAAGACACAGCAAAGAGTCCCGGTGGCATCTGGGGCTCTGGAACAGTGGTCGGTCAGCTCCAAGCGGGTAGACCGCCGCCTGTCGTCGCGCCGGTGTCACCAGGGCCGCCTACCTCAGGGATCTGCACGAGTATGGACACGGCCGAGTGGTCACAGTAAACTGTACAGGAACGGCACAAAGCACAACACTCCCCCATGACCCGATGGTACGCATGTCCATACGCGTCCAGCATTGGTACAACCACATAGTGGGTAACACAGACAGATGAGACGCAGACGCACATCCCACACTCAACCACTGTCATGCACGGGGCGAAGCCCAACAGAAGGAATGGCCACCAGGATCTTTCCATGGGTAAGTGCCTTCGTCAAGAAATCAGCACGCTGCAAGTCAGTGCCAACCCACATGATGGAGATCACGTGTCGCTCCACCAGATCACGAACGAAGTGATGCTCAACCGCAATGTGCTTTGTGCGAGCATGAAAAACACCAGAGTTCTCCGCAATGGCGAGAGCACTCTGGTTGTCGCAACACAGCACAATGGCAGGTACTGACTGCCCAAGCTCAAGAAACAAGCGCTGCAGCCAAACTGCCTCAGCAGCCCCTGCGCCCAAAGCCACATACTCTGCCTCCGACGAGCTACGTGCGATGCAGCCCTGCTTCCCGCTTCGCCAAGACAAAGCAGTACCACCGAGCAGAAAGACGTAGCCAGTGCGACTGCGCCCATGAGGGCTCCAAGCCCAGTAGCTGTCAGTATAGCCGTCAAGGACCACCGAACACTGCCGACGAAAGCAGAGTCCGAGATACGGCGTGGAGACCACGTACCGCACCACTCGCACAGCCGCGTGAAGGGCTCTCGCACGTGGGGCCTACGAGAACTGAGCGAGGAGGTTGACGGCAAAAGCGATGTCGGGACGCGTGGTAGTGGCTAGGTACATGAGAGATCCGATAAGACGGAGGTACAAGGTCACGTCCACTGTCTCCCCCAGCTGTGTAGGGTCATCCACCTTCAGGGCATCCTGCCCATCAGGTGTGAGGGGTGTGGAAGCGGTGGGAACTACACCAAGGAGATCGCTAAAGCTCTCCCCCACGACTCGTGCATATCGGGCCTGATGCAGCAACAGTGTCCGATGTCTGCGATCTCGCACGATCTCCATACCAAGAAACACTGATGCAAGACCGAGGTCCTTCATCCTGTAGGCAGTCTGCAGGACAGCCTTGGCCTCCTTCACGGCCTCCAGGGACGGAGACGCAATCAGAAGGTCATCAACATAGACCAGGATGGCAGTGAACCGCTCGGGTGTCGGTAGGATGAAGAGCGAGGGGTCTGCCTCGCTCTGTACGTACCCTGCGCGAGTCAAGGTGCCAGTGATCTCCCGGTTCCAACACCGTGGAGACTACTTGAGGCCGTACAAGGACTTGTGCAAGTGCCAGACCTTGTCACCGTCCTCAAAGCCTGGTGGCTGAGCCACGTAGATCTCCTCATCAAGAGAGCCATGGAGGAACGCGTTGTTCACATCCATCTGGTGTAGTTCCCAGTCATGCTGAGCCACAACACCGAACAGAGCTTGAGCTGAGGTCATGCGGCTGACAGGGGCAAAGGTGTCAGTGTAATCAACTCCCTCAATCTGAGAGAACCCCTTGACGACCAAGCGGGCCTTGTAGCGTTCCAGTGAGCCATGCGGCTTCACTTTCTTGCGAAAGACCCACTTGACCAGAATTGCCTTCCTCCCAGGGGGAAGGTCGACCAGCTCATAGACTCTGTGCTCTCGAATAGCGCGAAGCTCATCCTCGCAAGCAACTCGCCAGGCATCAGCACCCTGCGATGAGAAAGCCTCCCTCAATGTGCCCGGGTCAGGCACCATAGAGGGGGAACTCTGGGTGGCAAGTGCACAGGCCTCAGTGTCAGGCCTGACAGCCACAAGATCAGCTGCCGCATCACAGGCGATATGGAACTCGCGAGTGACCAGGTCGTGCCCTATGGGGCACGCTGGGTGTACCTCTGAAAGCTCAGTGCGGACACTCAGGCCTAAGGCCTTTGTGCCTAAGTCACCGCTCGTGATGCTGCGAGAGGAATGCCTGGGTCCGGGACCCGACGCTCGCTGAGCTCCGGAATCGAGTGGTCGAAGGCGACCACCGGGCTCACGGGAGTAACCGGAGGTCGAGGGGCGCACCTCAGCCTCAGGGACAGGTACGACCACAGGGACAGGTACGACCACAGCTGGTGAGGACTGAGACGAGGCATCCGGAGATGCCGTGCGAGGAGATGCGTGTGTGGGGGACACAGAGCTGGGGGTGCCAGCGGGCAAGGCTGGCCCGGACACTGAGACAGGAGTGTCAGCCGACGTAAGGACAGGAGTGGGCTGGACTAGGTCAGACACCAGAGAAGGGGTGCCAGTAGACACAGGTGGTGATGCAGGGTGAGGCGATAGAGCAGCGGTACCTGTGGGGTGTGAAACAGGTTGAACGGGCGGGATCTCAGGACCAACGGCAATGATAGCCGGATCATCAGGTACTGGAGACCGAGAGGGGACTCGAGCGGACACATTAGCCTGACGAAGAATGGTCGCTGGAGGAGAAGTCTCCCCCATCCGCCGAGGACCCTCACAGGAAGGGACATGGGCTGCGGAGAGGGTTGTGATCGAAGTCAGATCAAGGTATGTGAGTGACTAAAAAAACAGCGCGTCACGAGACTCAATGACACGACGGCAATTGGGGTCCCAAAAGCGCCAGGCCTTCGACCGTGGGGAGATGCCGATGAAGGCACACAAGCGACCCCGAGGGGAGACCTTGGAACCCTGCTGGTTCTCGGTGTACCACACGGAGGCCAGGGAACCCTAGACGCAAGCAAGACGAAGATCAGCACGGTGGCCAAACCAGAGCTCGTACGGTGTAACATGATCCGAAAGCGGACCATGCGGGAGGCGGTTCCAGACCCAAGTCATGTAGGCGAAGCCCTCGAAAACGAAGGACTCCGGGAGACCGCACTCAGACCGCATGGCGCGGACCGCATCCTCCATGGTGCGGTTCCAGCGCTCAGATACACTGTTCTGCTGTGGGGTAGCAGGGGCGGAGACCTTGTGAAAAATGCCGTGCTCTGCAAAGAAGGAGTCCATCTCACCGAGGAACTCGCCACCGCGATCCGAGCGAAAGGTATGTAGCGTATGGCAAGACTGACGCTCAGCCATCACGAGCCAGAGCCAAACTGCAAGAGCGGCGTCGCTCTTCTGACGCAGACTGTAGACCCACCGCATCCGGGTGAAGTCATCAATGAGCGTCAGAACATACCGGCCCCTCTCGTACAAGGACTCGACCGGGAGAGGACCGAGCAGGTCCGAGTGGACCAACTCGAGAGGCCTCAGTGCTCGGGAACGCAAATGAGGATAAGTGCACCGGTGCATCTTTCCCTGAGCGCAAAAAAGACAGTCGGTCTTGGGTGGCTTCTCAAAAGAAGCCACGTCAAGGCCAAGAGCGGGCTGTGTCCGAATGAGCTTTGACACAGTGTCAGAGCCCACGTGACACAGGCGTCGGTGAAGTAACCGCTGGTGTTCCGGGGATAGAACACCAGTGACAAAAACGCGACCAGAGGAGGAGGGAGAGCAAGGGGAGGAGGGCCGAGCAATGCGGTACAAATCATCTACGACTGGAGCACGCAGGACAATGCTACGGGTGTCAAGAGCAGTCACACTCGCTGAATCAACGGTATGCTCAACGGAGAGACCCATCAGAGTGCAGGCACGCACAGACGGCAGACTGAGCTCAAGATCAGGCACAAACAGCACGTCAGAGAGATACAGGGGGCCAGACGGACCATCAAAGCATACAACCCCAACGCCGTGGACCGGTAAGGACTGACCAGAGCCTGTACGAACAGAACGGACAGTCGTGACAGGACCAAGTACNGCTACGGGTGTCAAGAGCAGTCACAGTCGCTGAATCAGCGGTATGCTCAACGGAGAGACCCATCAGAGTGCAGGCACGCACAGACGGCAGACTGAGCTCAAGATCAGGCACAAACAGCACGTCAGAGAGATACAGGGGGCCAGACGGACCATCAAAGCATACAACCCCAACGCCGTGGACCGGTAAGGACTGACCAGAGCCTGTACGAACAGAACGGACAGTCGTGACAGGACCAAGTACTACAAAGTCACTACGACGACACGTCATGTGATGGGTGACACCGGAATCGATGATCCAAGTGCCACCGGAGTCACGACTGGTGGATGTCACTATACAACGAGCAATGGAACACTTGGCATCAGAGGGACGCTGAGCCGTCAGTGGGAACGAACGACGTACATCACGAAGGTGAGACTCATGAATCCAGCCAATACTGTCAGGCCCAACATCATCACATGCGGACTGTGCTCCCTCACACGTGTCATCACGAGTCACGAGGACGGACAAACAAGCAGTTTGTGACACACTCGACGATGACAACACACTCGCACCTCCCTGAAAGCAAAGCGCGAAAAGATGACGAAGCTCCGCGATGGTGCGATCACGTGGGTCGGGATCACTGTTGCTCGCTGGTGAGGACACAGGAACAGCTGCAGTCGTGGTCGCCGCGCGTCCAGAGGAGTGTGCAGGCGACGTGCCGGACGCGGTGCGAGCAGCATGGGCAGCCTGAAGTCCACGAGTGATGCGCTCCCAGTCAAGCGGCTGCTGGCACTCAATGTAGCGATGGGCACCTCCACACTTGTAGCAATGCACGGAACGGCCACTGCTACCACCGGATGACGACTGCTGCTGACCCGATCCGCGCTTCCTATTCTTCTTCTTCCCCTGGGCAGCTGCTGCAATTCCCTACGTCTGCGTGGGTATAGACGGGGTCAAAGAGGAAGAGTAAGATGATGTCGTGATGGAAGTGGATGAGGGTGACTCCAGGACGGAAGATGGTGGTGATGCGAGGACTACTGCAGTGAGGGAAGTCTCCTGATGCACTACTGCTGCCTCGAGGGCCAATGTCACCTGAAGGAACAGCTGATGCGCCCAAGGGAGCAGCTGCAGAGTGGCTGAGAAAGGCTCGAGAGCAGTGTCGCTGTACCGTGTGAAGATGTCGGAGTACTCGAGGCAAACTCCAAGCATGATCGTCCAAAGTGCCCACAGTTGTGTCCCTCCTGAGGTCCCTAGTGTTGTGCTTTGTGCCGTTCCTGTACAGTTTACTGTGACCACTCGGCCGTGTCCATACTCGTGCAGATCCCTGAGGTAGGCGGCCCTGGTGACACCGGCGCGACGACAGGCGGCGGACTACCCGCCTGGAGCTGACCGACCACTGTTCCAGAGCCCCAGATGTCACCGGGACTCCTTGCTGTGCCTTGTACGTCTTGCAGGCGCCTTTCGGCAGACTGGGCATGAGGCCCATTTGCATGTTTTTGCATTGTATACTCGCTGTCAGTCGATGGATGCATGCATGTGACCAGTCACTGCGTTTGTTTTTTTATTCTGCACGTCTAGGTTCAGACGGCGTAGGATTCTGACATGTGTGCGCAGAGTTACGGCCAAAACAGTGGTTTTGGGCCGGTTTTAGGACAGCTCTTGGACTGCCGCGTGCGACACCCGCCGTGCGCCGCGGCAGGTATTCATGCCCTGGACCTGTCAGTTGTCATGTCTCTCTGCATATGCAATATTGAAGCATTCTGACACTGTGCCTTGTGTCTCCTAGCCAAACCCTTGCCGTTGTGTGTACGACCTGTGACTGTCGTCACCGTCTGACCTGGCACTCACGCCCGGTCAACGGCTGTGTTGCTAGGAAGCTTCCACGCACTTTCTTGTGGTATCAGAGCAGTGAGACAGTTCTCATTGAGCTGCGCAGCAGAGATGCAGCAGAGCAGCAGCAGTGAGAGTCACCGTTGCAGCAGACCTTCTGGGACCTGTTGGAGACGGCCGGTCGCCGTCCACGTACTCCACCCACCACGTGAGATCGCAGCTGCTGAGGCAGCAGCAGCTGCACGTACCGCCACGCAGAGGTGTGTGGCGGCTGCTGTGCGTGCAGCCGCCCCTCCCTCCATAGCCACAGCAGCAGAGCAGCAGCAGCAGAGGCGGCGGCGGCAGTAGCGCAGCAGCAGCGGCCGCCACAGCAGCGTGGCAGCAGCGGCGGCAGCAGCAGCGCAGCAGCAGCGTCGGCAGCATCAGCGCAGCAGTGGCAGCGGCACAGCAGCAGCAGCGGTAGTCGCGGCGGCAGCAGCTGCACAGCAGCGGCAGCCAGCAGCAGCGCGCGGCGGCGGCAGCCAGCAGCAGCTGCAGCGCGCAGCAGCAGCGCCGCGCGCAGTAGCAGCCGCCGCGCGCAGCAGCAGCAGCAGCAGCAGCGCAGCCGCTGCTACCACCGCTGCACACGCAGCTATGCAGCTGCTGCTGCAGCTGACAGCACAGCTGCAGCAGCAGCTGGGCGGAAGCTGCTGCGCAGCTTCCGCGGAGCTGCCGCGCGCCACCGCGCAGCGGCAGAACTGTGACAATGAAAAAAAAAAGAAAAAAGAAAAAGAAGGGGACGAGCTGATGTCAGCAAATAGATTGCTGACGTCATCAAGTCGTGCTGACGCTAGCAACCACTTGCTGACGTCAGCATTACACTTAGCCAAATCTTCACCCGGAAAGTGAACAGTTACCAGCGTTTCAACTCCCCGAGAAACGCAGACGGTTTTGAAATCCGGCAAACTTGACCTGTCGTCCCATAGTGAGCGGCGACATGAGTTCGCCCGACGACAAGGACAAGGGACCAGGTGATCCCTCCTCCTCTTCTTCAGGAGTATTGAGCCCTCGCTTGCAGGCCATTGAGGACCTGCACAGCCAGCAGGAGGAGATGCGTCGTCTGCAGCGAGAGCAGACTGACGCGATCCGCACGCTGACTGAGCTCCTATGCGCTCAGCCCACAGCTCCTCCGCGGATTTCTGAGGGAGCTGCCGGCGTTGCGGCCTCCACCCAGCACTCGGCTCAGGTGCCCGTGACAGGTGCCTCGCCTGCTTCACCTCCTGGTGTGGTTTCCCCACCACCTGCGGACCTCCTTGACGACAAGCCATTCATGCCACGCTTCGAGGATGACTCCCAGGAGCAGGAGATTCGTCTCCTACAGGAGCGCCTCCGTCAGCTGCAGACGGGTACCCGACCTCCACCCGTGTCCCCGATACGACCGTCACCTGACTTCCCCGGTGATCACCCCCTTCCAGGAGTCTTCCCCGTCTCTCGCCCTCCTCAGCCTGCGGTTGCTCTCCCCACGGAGCGGCAGCCAAAGGACTTTGAGGCACCACCTCCACAGTACATCAGCGAGGATGGATTTGACTGCTGGGAGATCCTGTTTCAGGTGTGGGCCACTTTCGAGGGAGTGTGGCCTTACTACCACAGCCCATACCAGCCTACAGATCCAGCACAGGTGCTGACAGCAGCCAGGGCCATGCGAGGACTTCTCTACGCCATGCCACGCGAGACAGTCGTTGACTTCCGCCCCTTCCTCGGCGAGGCTGGCACAGGCACCGGAGCTGATCCGCGTGGAGGCTGGGATCTGGCGTTCTCCCTACTGGCCGCAGAGACGCACGCCACGCGTGTGTCACACATTCGTGCTTTCCACTCGCTCCGTCAGGGACCAGCGGAGCCAGCGGCGGATTACTTGCGACGCGCCATGCGTATCTACACGCATCTGGGGACCTCAGGGGGCACACAGCTATGGGCACTTCGGACGATCATGCTCGGAGTTTGCCTGGAGTACACCGACATATTCACACGGTACAGCGACGCTGATCTCGAGCCTTTCTCAGCCATCCTGCAGCTGCTCCCTTGGGCCTACCAGCTTTTCCTCTAGGTGACGTCGGCCCGCGAGGCAGCAGTAGCACATCAGGAGACTTCCCTCGCTGCAGCAGTCCTCGCCTCACCACCATCTTCCCTCCTGCACTCACCCTCATCTACCTCCATCACGACCTCATCTTCCTCCTCCTCTTCGACCCCGTCTACACCCACGCAGACGTAGGGCGTTGCCGCAGCCGCCCAGGGGAAGAAGAAGATTAGGAAGCGCGGATCGGGTCAGCAGCAGTCGTCATCCAGTGGTAGCAGTGGCCGTTCCGTGCACTGCTATAACTGTGGAGGTGCCCATCACTACACCGAGTGCCAGCAGCCGCTTGACTGGGAGCGCATCACTCGCGGACTTCAGGCTGCCCATGCTGCCCGCACGGCGTCCGGCACGTTGACCGCACACTCCTCTGGACGCGCGGCGACCACGACTGCAGCTGTTCCTGCATCCTCACCGGTGAGCTGCAGTGATCCAGACCCACGTGACCGCACCATCGCCGAGCTCCGTCATCTTCTGGCGCTTCGCTTTCAGGGAGGTGCGAGTGTGTTGTCATCGTCGAGTGGGTCACAGACTGCTTGTTCGTCCGTCCTTGTGACTCGTGATGACACGTGTGGGGGAGCACAGTCCGCATGTGATGATGATGGGCCTGACTGCACTGACTGGATTCATGAGTCTCACCTTCGTGATGTACGTCGTTCCTTCCCACTGACGGCTCAGCGTCCCTCTGATGCCAAGTGTTCCATGGCTTGTTGTACAGTGACGTCCACCAGTCGTGACTCCGGTGGCACTTGGATCATCGATTCCGGTGCCACCCACCACATGACGTGTCGTCGTAGTGACTTTGTGGTACTTGGTCCCATCACGACTGTCCGTTCTATTCGTACAGGCTCTGGTCAGTCCTTACCGGTCCACGGTGTTGGGGTTGTATGCTTTGATGGTCCGTCTGGCCCCCTGTATCTCTCTGACGTGCTGTTTGTGCCTGATCTTGAGCTCAGCCTGCTGTCTGTGCGTACCTGCACTCTGATGGGTCTCTCTGTTGAGCATACCGCTGATTCAGCGACTGTGACTGCTCTTGACACCCGTAGCATTGTCCTGCGTGCTTCAGTCGTAGATGATTTGTACCACATTGCTTGGCCCTCCTCCCCTTGCTCTCCCTCCTCCTCTGGCCGCGTTTTTGTCACTGGTGTTCTATCCCCGGAACACCAGCGGTTGCTTCATCGACGTCTGTGTCACGTGGGCTCCGACACTGTGTCGAAGCTCATCCGGACACAGCCCGCTCTTGGTCTTGACGTGGCTTCTTTCGAGAAGCCACCCAAGACCGACTGTCGTTTTTGCGCTCAGGGAAAGATGCACTGGTGCACTTATCTTGATTCGCATTCCCGAGCGCTGAGGCCACTTGAGTTGGTCCACTCGGACCTGCTTGGTCCTCTCCCGGTCGAGTCCCTGTCCGAGAGGGGACGGTATTTTCTGACGCTGACTGATGACTTCACCCGGATGCGGTGGGTCTACAGTCTGCGCCAGAAGAGCGACGCCGCCCTTGCGGTTCGGCTCTGGCTCGTGATGGCTGAGCGTCAGTCTCCCCCCACACTACATACCTTTCGCTCGGATCGCGGCGGCGAGTTCCTCAGTGAGATGGACTCCTTCTTTGCTGAGCACGGCATTTATCACCAGGTCTCCGCTCCTGCTACCCCACAGCAGAACGGTGTCTCGGAGCGCTGGAACCGCACCATGGAGGATGCGTTCCGCGCCATGCGGTCTGAGTGCGGTCTCCCGGAGTCCTTCGCCTTCGAGGGCTTCGCCTACATGACTTGGGTCTGGAACCGCCTCCCGCATGGTCCGCTTCCGGATCATGTTACACCGTACGAGCTCTGGTTTGGCCACCGTGCTGATCTTCGTCTCGCGCGCGTCTGGGGTTCCCTGGCCTCCGTGTGGTACACCGAGGACCAGCAGGGGTCCAAGGTCTCCCCCCGGGGTCGCTTGTGTGCTTTCATTGGCATCTCCCCGCGGTCGAAGGCCTGGCGCTTTTGGGACCCCACTCGTCGTCGTGTCATTGAGTCTCGTGACGCGCTGTTTTTTTAGTCTCTTAAATACCGTGACCTGGCTTCGATCACAGCGCTCTCCGCAGCTCATGTCCCTTCCTGTGAGGGTCCTCGGCGGATGGGGGAGACTTCTCCGCCAGTGACCATTTCTCGTCAGGCTGATGTGTCCGCTCGAGTCCCCTCTCGATCTCCAGCACTTGATGACCCGGCTATCATTGCCGTTGGTCCAGAGATCCCGCCTGCTCAGCCTGTTTCACACCCCA
>SZWC01003230.1:23797-42603 GCA_023375785.1 Penium margaritaceum
AGCATATGCAGAGAGAAATGACAAATGACAGGTCCAAGGCATAAATACCTGCCGCGGCGCACGGCGGGTGTCGCACGCGGCAGTCCAAGAGCTGTCCTAAAACCGGCCCAAAACCACTATTTTGGCCGTAACTCTGCGCACACATGTCAAAATGCTACGCTGTCTGAACCTAGACGTGCAGAATCAAAGGACGGACGCTACGACTGGTCACATGCATGCATCCATCGACTGACAGTGAGCATACAATGCAAAAACATGCAAATAGGCCTCATGGCCAGTCCGCCGAAAGACGCTTGCAAGACGTATAAGACACAGCAAAGAGTCCCGGTGGCATCTGGGGCTCTGGAACAGTGGCCGGTCAGCTCCAAGTGGGTAGACCGCCGCCTGTCGTTGCGCTGGTGTCACCAGGGCCGCCTGCCTCAGGGATCTGCACAAGTATGGACACGGCCGAGTGGTCACAGTAAACTGTACAGGAACGGCACAAAGCACAACACACTCCTAGTCAAGCAACCGGAACGTCCAACGTGCCCTCGAGCGCGCCTTGAAATGCACCAACCACCTGCAAAAAGCCAGAGGGTAAAGACCCCCTTTCGGCTAAACGCCGATTTCTTTTTGTCCACAAGAAAAAAATCGCTCGGCATGGTGAACAAGCCTCGACAGTAAGACAACGTCTTCCTTTCAACCACCTGTCTTTTCTCTTGCCCCTTCCTTCCATCCCTCTGTAGGACATAAACAAACCTCAAACAACAACAAGCCAGCAACCGCTGGCAAGCGCAAGGCATCCGCCGCCGAGAAGGGTAAAACCATGACCGCCACCCCGCCATCACAACAACACCCCAACGCCAACCGCAAATCCACAAGTCGGGATCGCGCTCCGACAGACCCTGAAGAGTTTGAAGGTTCAACTCCTGAAACGTTCCTCGTTGTTAGTCCCCAATCACTTTCGAAACAACCTTTTGTACGCACTGCCCTGTCCACTACACGTGACAAAGACGATGACGACTATTCTGACACAGAGTTTGATAACTGCTTCAACCGTCCCGCGACTGCGACCCCATAACCTGCTGGGAGTACCCCGAAACTGTCACTCCTTGCTTTACTCAATGAGTCAAGTGAACAAGCCCCGGCAAACGTCATTTGCTCCACTGAAACAAAACAAGAAAGAATCAACCGACTAAACCAGACCACCACCCTATTGTTCCCCATGGCATACGTGTTGTTGCGTGTGTCGTACACAGCTTACGGTGACCCTTCGGCTCATGTCCATTCACGTGCAGATCCCTGAGACTGGCGACGGTGACAGAAGGCTGACTGCCGGCGGCGACGGGCGCCAAGAAGACTTCCGCATTTTGTAGACTCGTGCTGTGTCACAGCACGTAGGCGTGCAGCCTATCAGGACGTAGATCTCGTCGACGTGGCCGTTCTGGTTCAAACGGCTCGTCGTTCTGACGTGTCTACAGGGAATTATGACCAAAACTGTGTTTGTGCCACTGTTTTGTCCTGACTAGAAAATAGAGCCGTTGTGCGCCGCGTGTGTGTGTGCATCCACTAGGTCCGTGGCACTATTTAGGTGGTCCAGACCTCAGTTGTTAACTCTCTCTACACATTTCAACATTTGCAGCTTCTGACACTTGTGTTTGTGTCCCTAGCCAACCCCTTGCTGTTCTCACCTCCACATGTGTGTGCTAGCGAGTTAGCTAGCTGGCTTGCGTTGCCATGCTAGCGACAGCAGTGCTAGGAGCTGTCTCTCATGGTATCAGAGCGGCCAGCCAGTGCTCGCATAGCTGCGCAGCAGAGACGCAGCAGCCGCAGAAGTCATGAGCAACCGCAGCCGTTGCCTTGCGTAGCAGTAGCAGCAGTGCCCATGGTGTCGGCGGGAGGTCCTGGGAGGGCCCACCTTCACTTTGACCGTTTTTTTTAACAACTGCGGTCGTTCCGCGGTCGTTCTGCGGTCGTTCCGCGGTCGTTCCACGGTGCTCCGCGGTGACAAGGCCTCCGCGGCAGGCGCGGCA
Organism: Penium margaritaceum; assembly: GCA_023375785.1. Taxonomy (NCBI): domain Eukaryota; kingdom Viridiplantae; phylum Streptophyta; class Zygnematophyceae; order Desmidiales; family Peniaceae; genus Penium; species Penium margaritaceum. The sequence goes on from SZWC01003230.1 coordinate 25,810, forward strand.
GCCGCGCGACCGCGTTGGAACACGCGTCCAGTGCCGCGGAGGCACTCGATGTTCCGAATCCGTTACCTCGCGGTGACGTCGCCACTATAGATCCGCGCTGTTCCGCGGATCCGCGCATCTCCGCCACAGCACTTCCGCGGCCGTTCCGGAATACAACGGTGCCGCTCGCCTCAGCTCCGCGGTCGCAAGTCCGCGGCACACCCTCCGCGTTCAGAACGCTATCGCTCCGCGGTGGGTGCGGAACGTGCTGAACGTGGAACCCCAGCAGCTCGCGGCATCCCGCCGCGTTCTACATCGGCACGACCCGCATTCCGCACCTGACCGCGGAACCCCCGCGGCGTTTGACCTGACCAAGGTAGTCGGCGGCAAAATCGCGGTAAACCGCGGTACTCCGCGGTAATCCGCGGTAATCCGTGGTGAGCTTCCGCGGTGAGGTTCACCGCGGAAGGTATCCGCGGAGACGTTCTGCGGAGGAGTTCCGCGGGGAGGATATTCCGCGGAGGGGAGGTTCCGTGGAGACGCTCCGCGGAGAACATCAGCAGCGGGGAAAACAGGGGAGGAAACAGGTCGCCATGCCGAAGCAAACCTCCTCCAGTATGGCTGCCGACGCACCTGCCGAGGCCAGCGCCGTCAGCGGTCAACGTCAACCACCGCCATCATCACCACAGCGGCAGCAGCAGTAGCTGCAGCAGCAGCAGCAACAGCAACAGCAGCAGCCGCCACTACAGCAGCAGCAGCCACTGCAGTAGCAGCAGCAGTAGCAGCGACAGCAGCAGCCGCCGCCACAACACCAGCAGCTACCGTTGCAGCAGCAGCAGCAGCGGCTGCCGAGCCCGACGACATTGGCGCGCCAAGTGCGCACGCTGGCGGACCTACAGGCGGAGAGCCGCGATACCTTGACGAGGCAGGTTGTCGAACAACGGGATATGGTCAGGGGGTTGCTATCCTTGCAGCAGTAGCAGCATCCGTTGACTGACCAGAGCGAGGACCACCTTGCCCACGGCGGTAATGTTGATGAAGTCGCGGAGAACCTCTCCAACTTCGGCGAGGAGAACGAGGAAGAGGTGCTCCGAGCGCGCCTCATCCGCCTGGAGGCGCGTCGTAGAGCGCGTGAGGCCAATGCAGCCCTCCAGGGCACCAACTCCAGCATCAACGCTGACCCGAGCTCATCTCGCCACCCACTAAGCTTTGAGGAGCTGGCTCTGCGGGCCTGCCCGGGTAAGGGAATTGCCTCCTCGATGCCTGGCCCTATAGTGGCTTCGGCCGTTGCCCTACCGACGGTCAAGCCACCCAAGTGGTTTGAGTCAGACCCGCCCGTCTTCCGGACTGGGAACGACTTCAAGTCCTGGGAGCCGCGCTTTCGCATGTGGGCCATGAGCGAGGGAGTCCTCCCCTACTACCTTGCACCATATCAGGCGTCTGACCCCGCTCAGACACACATGGCAGTCCGCGCAGCTTCCGGCCTGATGAAGGCCGCCCCGGACTTCACCAAGGACTTCAGTCGGTTCCTTGGCGATTCGCTGACCGNGCCGTTGCCCTGCCGACGGTCAAGCCACCCAAGTGGTTTGAGTCAGACCCGCCCGTCTTCCGGACTGGGAACGACTTCAAGTCCTGGGAGCCGCGCTTTCGCATGTGGGCCATGAGCGAGGGAGTCCTCCCCTACTACCTTGCACCATATCAGGCGTCTGACCCCGCTCAGACACACATGGCAGTTCGCGCAGCTTCCGGCCTAATGAAGGCCGTGCCGGACTTCACCAAGGACTTCAGTCGGTTCCTTGGCGATTCGCTGACCGGCTCAGGAGCTGACCCTTGCGCGGCGTGGGTACTGGCTGTCACTCTGTTTGAGGGCGCCACCTTGGCTTTGACATCCCAGCGCCTCGCCGACTTCAACTCCCTCTGCCAGACTGCTCAGGAGTCTGCAGCCGATTACTGGCGCCGGGCGATCCAGCTGTACAAGGATCTTGGGGACGATCCTCCTGCGCAATACTCCGCCCTCCAGATTATCCTCTACGGCATCCACCCTGACTACGCGCGCGTCTTCAGCAACTTCGACCAGACGTTGCTTCGCGACATGGCGAGCGACGGGACCCTGCTACGCTGGGCCACTCTCCACTTTCTGGATGTCGTAAGCATGGACGTCGCGAACCGCGCTCGCCGTAGCACCGCTTCAGCTGTAGTTGCCGCCGCGTCTCCCTCCCCGCCGTCTACAGCAACGGTGGCTCCTGCTTAGGGGAAGAAGGGCCATAGAGCGTGAGGTGGTGGTTCCAGCGGCAGGACCAACAGCGGCACCAGCACTGGTAGTGTCAGCCGCAGCAGTAGCGGCGGGAGCAACAGCGGCGGGAGCAACAGCAGCGGCGGCGGCAGCAGCAGCAGCGGCGGCAGCAGCAGCGGCTCTGGCAGCACGACGGGATGCCGCCTCGTGTGCTTCAAGTGCGGTGGTGACCATCGCTATCCCGACTGCACTCGCCTGACAGGTTGCCCACTGGATTGGACCAAGGTCACCCGTGGGCTGCAGCAGGCGCACGAGGCACGCATGCGGCAGACGTCCGGTGCGTCCGCCCGCTCGGCAACCACTACCGCAGCCGTCCTAGAGGAGTCCGCCGCCACAGCAGGCTCCTCCGCGGATCCTTGCGACCAGGCGCTCGCCGAACGCGACAGGACGATCGCCGAGCTTCACCAGCTTCTTGCCCTGCGCTCATCTCAGGGAGGTGCGAGTGAGTTGACTGAGTCGAGGGGTCCTACTGCCTGTGGAATGTCTGTGTTGTTGCGTGATGACGCCTGTGGTGGTCCCCATGCCCAGCCGTGTGCACGTGATGGACCCGATGACGTGTCCTGGTTGCATGCGTCTCATGTCTGCTCCGTTGCTCGTCTTGCCGCGTCGCCTGCCGAGCGACTTGCTGCCGCGCCTTGTTCCGTCGCCGAGTGCCATGTTGCCCCTTGTACACGGGTCACAGATGCCACATGGGTCATGGACTCTGGTGCCACCCATCACATGACGTGTCGTCGTGACGCCTTTGTTGTCTTGCATCCCGTTGGTGCTGTTCGCTCTGTTCGCACTACAGCTGGCCATAAGGTCCCTGTCCAAGGTGTTGGGGTTGTGCAGTTCACTGGGCCAGCTGGTCCCGTCTACATCTCCGACGTCCTTTTTGTCCCTGATCTGGAACTCAGCCTGCTGTCTGTCCGTGCTTGCACCATGATGGGCCTCGGTGTCACGCACACGGCTGCCGATGCTCGCATCTTTGTGCGCGACACCGAGGAGACAGTCCTCAGTGGGACGGTCGTCGATGATCTGTATCACATTGATGGGTCTTCTGCGCATGTACCCCCTTTACCTCCCTCTTCCGCTACCCGTGTTTTCATCGCTAGTGCTCTGTCGCCCGAACACCACCGCCTCCTGCATCGACGTCTTTGTCACGTGCACCTGGGGGCTGTCGATAGGCTGATCCGCCCTCAGCGTGCTCTCGGTCTTGATGCAGCGTCCTTCGAGGCGCCGCCCACGACCGACTGTCTGGCCTGTGCTGAGGGAAAAATGCACCGGTCTACTTATCCTGCGTCTGTCTCCAGGGCTCGTCGGCCCCTGGAGCTTGTCCACTCCAACCTCATGGGTCCACTCCCTGTCGAGTTTCAAGAAGACCGCGGTCGCTACGTCCTGACGTTGACTGATGACTTCACGCGCATGCGCTGGGTCTACAGCCTGCGTCAGAAGAGCGATGCAGCCATTGCGGTCCGCATTTGGCTGGTCATGGCCGAACGCCAGTCTCCCCACCGCCTTCAGACCTTTCGCTCGGATCGTGGCAGCGAGTACCTCGGTGACATGGCACGCTCCTTCACCAAGCTTGGTGACTTTCGCAACCTCTCTGCTCCCGCCACCCCCCAGCAGAACGGTGTCTCCGAGCGCTAGAACCGCACCATGGAGGATGCGGTCCGCGCCATGTGCACCGACAATGCCTTGCCTGAGGCCTTTGCCTTTGAGGGCATGGCCTACATGACATGGGTCTGGAACCGCATTCCCCATGGTCCCCTCCCAGGTCACCGCACGCCCTACGAGTTGTGGTATGGGCGTCGAGCGGATCTGCGCCTGGCCCGTGTCTGGGGCTCCCTTGCCTGCGTTTGGTTCACGCCGGAGCAGCAGGGGAGCAAGCTCTCTCCGCGAGGCCGCCTCTGCGCCTTCGTTGGCGTCGTCCCGCGGTCAAAGGCCTGGCGGTTCTGGGACCCCGAGCGCCGCCGCATCGTGGAGTCTCGTGACGCTCTCTTCTTTGAGCATCTCGCCTTCCGCGACCTTGCTCGCATCCACACTCTGCGTGCTGCTCATGCCCCTGGGTGTTCCGGTCCCCGTCGTGTGGGGGAGGCTCCTGGTCCGATTGGCACAGTGCCCCCGTCCAGTGCGGTCACTCCATCGCCGGCACCCCCGGGGCTGTCCCCAGCGGTTATGCCCACCGGCACCCCCAGCCCTGCCCCGTCTGTGGCTCGCTCCTCTCCCCCCGACTCTCCGCTCTCGCCCGTGTCCGAGTCTGCGTCTGAGTCTGCCTCCGCGTCTATGGCTCTGCCTGATCCTGTGCCTGCTTCCGCGTCTGAGACTGAGTCTGACCCTGCGTCTGCTTCCGCGTCTAAGGCTCAGTCTGACCCTGCGTCCGCATCCGTGTCTGGCCCTGAGCTGCCCCTATCTCCGGCCACAGACATGCCTGCGTCTGCCGAGGGCTTGACCCCAGCCGTTGATGCCAGGCCAGCCTCGAGTGGCACGCCTGCCGTGCGGTCCACACCGGCATGTGAGCTAGCAGCGCCCACTACTCCTGCCTCGTTGGACCCCTACACACGGGCACCCGGCGGACGTCTCTGCCCGCGTCCCACGCGCAGCGTCGTCAGTGGTGATCCCGGCACAAAGGTCCTCGGCCTGAGTGCGCACGGCCTTGCTGAGGTTCACCTTGGCTGTGCCACTGGTGCAGCACTACTTGCTCATGAGCGCGGTCTTGCTCGTGACGCCGCTGAATCCATGGTGACGGTCGACCCTCCCTCTGCAGCATATGCCCTGGCTACACGGAGTGCACCAGTGCTGGCTACCGATCCCACTTGTCTACCTGAGGCCTTGTCGGCCCCTGATGCTGAGCAGTGGCGCACTGCCTGCCAGGCTGAGCTTGATGCCATCCGCGAGCACGGCGTCTTTGAGCTGGTGGACTTGCCAAAGAACCGTAAGGCCATCAAGGCCAAGTGGGTTCTATGCAAGAAGCTTAAGCCAGACGGCACTGTGGAGCGCTACAAAGCGCGCCTGACAGCAAAGGGCTTTTCTCAGGTCCCGGCCGTGGACTACACCGAGACCTTTGCCCCTGTTGGGCGGATGACGACCACACTCACGCTGCTGAGCCATGTGGCACAGCACGACTGGGAACTTCATCAGATGGATGTCAACAACGCCTTCCTAAACGGGGATCTTGAGGAGGAGATCTACATGGTCCAGCCACCCGGCTTTGAGGATGGTACCGATCGCGTGTACCGGCTGCGGAAGGCCTTGTACGGGCTGAAGCAGTCACCGCGCTGCTGGAACATGGAGATCACCAGCACGCTGAGACGCGCTAGGTACATTCAGAGTGATGCTGACCCATCCCTGTTCGTCTCACAGTCCCCAGCACCGCTCGCTGCCATCCTCGTCTATGTGGACGATCTCTTGATCGCCTCGCCCGACCTGGGAGCAGTGAACGCTGCCAAGGCCGTTCTCTCCTTAGCCTACAAGATGAAAGATCTTGGTGAGGCCTCTGTTTTCTTGGGGATGGAGATCGTGCGCGACCGTGTTCGTCGCACACTCCGTGTCCATCAGGGACGCTACGCAGAGACTGTGGGGGAGCGCTTTGCTGACCTCCTTGCTGCCGTCTGCACGGCCTCCACGCCCATGACCCCTGAGGGGCAGGCCGTCTTGAAGGGGGATGACCCAGCGGACCTGGGGGAGCCAGTTGATGTGACCCTGTACCTACGAGTCATCGGCTCGCTCATGTACTTGGCCACCACGACACGGCCCGACATTGCCTTCACTGTAGACCTGCTCGCCCAGTTCTCGCAGGCTCCGCTCCAGCAAACACTGGAGGCCGCAGTCCGGTGTGTGTGCTACATTTTGTCCACCGCGTGCTTCGGCCTGTGCTTTCGCGAGCAAGTGTCCGTTGTGCTCGATGGGTACACAGACAGTGACTGGGCGTGGAGTCTAGATGGCAAAAGCCGCACCGGCTACATCTTCCTCATTGGAGGAACTGTAGTGTCCTGGCGAAGTGGGAAGCAGGGCTGCATCGCACGTAGTACTGCTGAGGCAGAGTATGTTGCCCTAAGCGCCGGTGCAGCGGAATGTGTCGGGCTCGCTCGTCTATTGCGTGAACTGCGTCAGCCCATTCCCCCCGTGGTTCTCCAGTGTGACAACATGAGCGCGGAGGCCATCGCCAAGAACTCAGGTGTGTTCCATGCACGCACGAAGCACATCAATGTCGAGCACCACTTCGTGCGTGACCTGGTTGATAGTGGTGAGATCCGAGTCATCCACGTGAGCACTGACAGGCAGTGCGCGGATTTTCTGACCAAGGCTCTAGGTCGTTCGAAGTTTCATGCGGCCACTCATTTCGTTGGACTCTGCCCCACCCCTGTTGCAGGTTGATTCCTCATGTGCCACCCTGCATGTGTTGTGCGTACTGCCTGCAGCGGCTGTGTGTTTCCTGCTCTGTACAGCGTGAGTATCTGCATGTGCATGGACGTGTTCGCCCTCCGGTCATGGGGGAGTATTGTTGTGTGTTTCGTACACAGCTTACGGTGACCCCTCGGCTCATGTCCATTCACGTGCAGATCCCTCAGACTGGCGACGATGGCAGAAGGCTGACTGCCGGCGGCGACGGGTGCCCAGAAGACTTCCGCATTTTGTAGACTCGTGCTGTGTCACAGCACGTAGGCGTGCAGCCTATCAGGACGTAGATCTCGTCAACGTGGCCGTTCTGGTTCAAACGGCTCGTCGTTTTGACGTGTCTGCAGGGAATTATGACCAAAACTGTGTTTGTGCCACTGTTTCGTCCTGACTAGAAAATACCGCCGTTGTGCGCCGTGTGTGTGTGTGTGTGCATCCACTAGGTCCGTGCTACTATTTAGGTGGTCTAGACCTCAGTTGTTAACTCTCTCTGCACATTTCAACATTTGCAGCTTCTGACACTTGTGTTTGTGTCCCTAGCCAACCCCTTGCTGTTCTCACCTCCACCTGTGTGTGCTAGTGAGTTAGCTAGCTGGCTTGCGTTGCCACGCTAGCGACAGTAGTGCTAGGAGCTGTCTCTCAATACGCGATTCACTCAGTGCGCATTGCAAAATGTTTCCTCAATAGAATTTGCACGAACTATCCTAACCGTGTGCCGAGGAACGTCACCCAAATGGCAAAAGATTTCTCTATTGAGCCTATTAGTAGGGGCAAAATACAATTGGCCCGTCAGACGGTGCAGTTTGAGGAGACAGACAGGACCCTCCCCGGTCTGGCTGTTACCCTCTCCCCCCTCCGATATGACCCCCCAGGTCAGAAAGTCCTCCCCCCAATGCTATTTCCTCCATCATCAAATCTGAAAGTCCTAATAGTCTTCTTCGAACAACGCTTTGCAGATATCAACGGCAAAGCTGACATTGTCATCACCAAGGTAACATGCCCGGAGTACGAGGTGTACAGAGTTATGAACCCAGACGATCGCATAATCGCCATCCGCAACGTCCCGTCGGACCAAGATGCGGACGCCATCCACAAACTGCTGTGTGGGTTCCACCCCGATGGCTCTGACCGGGCTTCTCTTGTCAACATCTTTCACATGCACTGCCACATCCAGCCCCTCACTGGCATCACAACAAGCACACTCATTGGGATCGCAGTTCCACATCTGGATCACCCTGACTTTTCCGAGGTTACCCCTGTCCTCTGTTTTGACAAGCAACCCAAACCAGCCACAATCAGTTTCTTTGGGCTCATTTGCGAATATCTTGGAAACAACCACCACACGCGTTACCATCAGTACTTCGAAGTAACCAGGCCCCAGACCCTCCACCACCTCCGCACCATTGCCGAGATTCACAAGCAGAACGGTGTGTTCATGAACCCCCCCTCCTTGGCATGCTCTCCATTCCATTTCTAATGCTTATTGTGATTTCTACAGTTCGCGCTATCGGCGAAATGCGTTTCTCGCTGATCTTGGAGTTTGACTCTGGTTTCATCCTCACAAGTATTGGCAAGGTGATCGAGTTCTGGGTTTGCAACTACACACTCTACGGCTGTGCCAAGGGGCGGAAACTGAACACACTCCGCGATCACGCAAAAACTCCTGCTCGCCGCGCTGTAATGGACGCGTACGAAGACAAACCCACTACAGACAAGCTGGTGGTGAACGTGAACTCGGAAATCGACATCCTCCGCCAAAAGTTCCAGCTCACCTGAATCCCTGGCTTCCTTGTGTAATCCCCTCGCACACCCACACTGACTAAATTTTCACACGTGCGCTATTAGTGCCTAATTTCTGTTATGTTCCGTGCAGGTCATTTGAGCCGCACTTGAGTTCTGCAACGGCAATACTACCATGCCCTCACCCTGTTTTTCTATCCATGACGTCCAAAGAAGTGCTCCCCTTTCTACCTCATTGTCAATACAGAATTAGGTCGACCTCTCAGTTGCACCCTTTTTCTCTCCTTAACAAGCGATTACGTTTGTGTTCATTGTGTACCTCTTTTTCTGAACAAATGCATATCGGTCTATCACATGCCCCTTTTTCCTAAAAAATAGCTTCCTTGCCACACTCCACAAACCTTACAAAATGTCCAACCCTCTATTTTAACACTTTCCCCCACATCCCCCACTACATTTCTCTCGACGAGGAAAAAATAAGAAATATGTTGATCCACGCCAGTACATTAAAAAGCTCGACCCTTATTTAATTTTATGGAACCTCCCGTTCGTAATTCCTCCCACAATACATAAATCCCACACCGCTGGTTACAACCCTCCTTTCAATGCGTTCTGGAAAACAGAAGAATGGTACAAGAAATTGAACTTCGATGATCAGACTAGAGGAAGGTTGCAATCTGGCGATTGTAACACAAAAAATGGATCAAAATCTTTTCTCCACATATTGGTCCCCTTCTTACATGCGATCCTCTCTTTTCTAAAACCTCCAGAAACAAGAAAAAGACGAGGTCTACAACTAGTCCCCGCGAAGGTTTCTTACGAATTATATCAAATAATCTCATCTCATTCCATAAGACCAAAAATTGTCAGTCACCGGTACCGAAGACCGCCGAGAAGAAAAGTGTTTAAAGCCATTTCTCTCAATGCCCAAAACATCGTTTCACCAACAGCGCTGATTGCACCAGACAAACAACCTAGTACTACAGGCCACGAAATCAATACTCTCTAGCTTTTACCGGAATCCGTAAAAAAAGAATTTCGAAACAGGCGAGAGGCCAAAAAATCTCCTTCCATCAAAACAAAACGCAAATCTACCCTTATGACACTGCTCTGCCACCTCACAATAAACATTAAATCAAGAAAATTAGCACAGGAAATCACACTAGTCACCAAAGACAAGAAAAAGCGAGAATACTTTAACGAACGCCATATAACCCACACCCATGTGCGAAACGCAACCAATGTCTTGACGAGAAAATTGCACATCACCGACACGCACCCTAGAAAAAGGGCCAAAACAAGTAAAAACACCAACGAGCTCCGAAACAGCCATAAATCATCCTCATCACAAAACTCTGGCACATTGAACCCTAAGAAAGGAACACAAAATGCACTTAGACTTGGAACACCTGACCCACCGGCAACACCTCAGATGGAAAAACTTACTGTCACGACTCTCAACATCAATGGCATATCGGAAAAAAAAACCCGCTTCTTACAAGAAGTTATCAACACACACCACCCAACAACACTCTGTCTTGTAGACACGCACCTCGATAGTGACGAAAAACATGAAAATATCTCCAAACTACTCAGGACAAACATAGTTTTTCCCAAATCGGCATCCACCAAACTGGCAGAGTTTACATCGTATACGATGAATATAAACTGACTCTTGCACGTCAGGAACACACACAAAACCCTTGCATCTGTCATGAAACCTTTTCCTACCAAGACACGCCCCTCACAATCACCACAATCTACACGCCACCTCAACTCAAAGAACGAAAAGTTTTCTGGAATACACTTGATGATTGGCTATCCCAACATCCAACAAATATCCTACTTGGGGATTGGAACACAACAGAGCACGCCCTCGACCGAATGCCTCTAGAACAATCAAAAGACTGCACAAAGTTCCGAACAATGATCCGCGAACACTCGATGCTTGACAGCTTTCGCACCCTCCACCCCTCCTTGATCGCATTTACCTTCCACTCACCTGCGCATCACTCCTCCGCACATCTTGATCAAATCTGCCACAACACCGGCATCAATCCTTTAGTCCACGAAGTAAATCACACTGGCATCTCTAAATGTTTATCAGACCACATTGCAGCACCCTCTCTCACCCTCATTCTCAAATCCATGAGGAGAAAGGACAAATCTACATGGAGGCTAAACACATCTATTCTCACACGACCCCGGGGAAAAAAGATTCTTAAGACAACTTTCTCGGGTTCATGGACGGCATATGAAAACTCATTAAAACCTCTTCCTCAAATATAGCATCGAAGAAGCAAAAAGAGTCCTTAAAAAAAAGAATCACCTCCAAGAAACGATCCATAAAGCAAAACAACAACTATGCGTGGATCCGCAAAACAAAAGACTATCACTCTCCCTCCAAGAAGCTGAAGCTCTTTAAACAAATACGTGTTACATGAACAACAACACAAACATACCATCGCCCAACTTCAATGCAACTCAGACATTGGTATCACATCAAATCGTTTCCCCAGCTACATTAGGGCGCGCAAGCAAGCAAACATCATCACAGCTTTCAACCGCAAGGATGGCTCAACAACACTTGAAACAGACGAAATCAAACAAATCATTTGGGACTTCTATAAAAGCCTTTTCACACCACACCCCACGCAAAGAAATCAGCACCCCCTCCCCCCCTTTGTCAAGTACCTGCTAACATGATGAACATATTAGAACGTGACATCAGAGAGGAAGAAATCATAGCGGCAATTAAGAAACTTGCCAAAAACAAAAGCCCTGGCCCTGGTGCCCTACCAGCGGAGTTCTATCAAGCAAACCCAGAGACATCGTAAAACATCTGCTTGTATCTTTCAATAACTTTCTTAAAAATTCGTCCGCTCATACCTCTCTCGTAGACTCCAACACGTCTTCTCTTTAAAAAACAAGACCCGCAAGACGCCAAAAACTATCAACCAATCTCACTTCTAAATACCGACTAAAAAATCCTGATGAAACTTCTTGCATAATGACTTAAACAGATACTCCCTCATATCATAAGCCCCGAACAGACAGGATTCGTTAATGGCCGAAACATAAAGGATACTTTGTCTTGTGTTTTTGACCTGCAGGCCTAGGCAATTCGCTCCAACCAGAACATTACCTTCCTCCTAGCAGACTTTGAAAAAGCATATGACACACTCCTTCGCCTACACGTCTTCCATACGATGCACGCGATGAAATTCCCCACCCGTTTCATCTCCTGGATTGAGGCATCCCTTCACATGACATGAACTAGCTTCATCATCAACGGAAATGTCTCCAAAAAAATCACCACACGGACGGGAGTACGCCAAGGCTGCCCGACCGCTCCCCTACTTTTAGCAATAGGCATGGAACCAACAAACCACTTTTATAAAATCTAAATCGAACGGCCAATCACTTTGGTACCCAACTGTCCAGCCTTTGGAGCTTACACCGATCACACCCTTTTTTATCACAAACGAGGATAACCCGCAAAAGGCCGGAACAATCCTCGATATCAGTGAAAATATGACCGGTCTCAAAGCCAATAAGTCCAAAACCCTCCTCTTCCACACTACCGCGATGTCGACTTTGACAACATTAGTATACAACACAACCTTAGACCCTCAACGCGTGTTAGGGCTCTACCCTGACCATGACCTCGATCATACAAAAATGTGGGACAAGATTGTTCAAATAATCAAAGAGACGGCAGATTTGTGGTGCCGTTTCCATCTCACCCTTCAAACAAGACTAGCAATCATCAACGTATATCCTATCTCAAAGTTCCTCTTCCAATCTGACCTTTCAAACCCTCCACCAACGCTGCTAAAACAAATAAACAATACCCTACCAAGTTTTTTCATCATCTTCAAAGATCGACGACAAAGTACAATGTGTGAACAAAAACTTTGCAATCACGTCCAAATCCAAAGGCGGTCTCGGAATGCTCTGGCCACCCACGCCAATCCAAGCACAAAGCACGCTCTGCGTCTACAAACTCCTCTCACCAGGCACAGAACACTGGAAGACTCTCGCAGTTGAAACAACTTTCGCTCCAAAAAAAGGACACCTATTTCTCTTTCACCCTTTGATCCTTAAATCAATACACGTCACACAAACAAGATGGATGGAAAACCTTAAAAACTTCATACTATCCGAACCGAATATCCTACCTCCGACACTAATTATCCAGGAAATCATGCACGAATATGTAGCATACAAAAGAGAAATATTGAAACACAATGGCAAACCTTTCGGTGTAGATAACAGAGAAACTTTCCTTCTCACGGAAGGTTACCAGGTCTTGGACCTGTTCCCTGACATCGCTATACAACTGTTCCCTTTCTTCAAACCTAAATCAATCTCCGAACACCAAATACAACCCCGCAATATCATTGAAAAAGTTAAACAATCGCTCCCGCCGTCATGGACTGAAATCATTCACAATCAAACAGTCCCTGATCGCGTAACCGGTGACATATGGTGTATGACGGCTTTCGCGTAACAAGCGCCTTACTTCGTTTACCGAATCAGGAAAATAAACGATACCCTAATAGCTGAAACTCTCACCGTAGAACCAGATATGTCGTTGGCCACAACACATTTCCCACATAAACCGATTCTAACCCTGGAAGGCTGGACCCCCGTCCACACGGATGGAAACAAATTACTCGGAGTTTGCTTGAATCTGTCCAAAGCCAATTGGAGAATCGGTGATAAGAAACCTCAACTCATGAACATTTATCGGAACATCGTACGGCATCAGCTCAAACCCATCGAATACCAGGGGAAGTGGAAAAGCACCTTTGACTCAAACTGCCCTCCAGACTGGATAGCAATATCATGAAAACAGAAGCCATACCAGTTAAATCCAAGGATGTATACTTGAGAATCAGTATTTTCAGCATTCAGGTCCGTGAACAAGTCAAGTTCCTTCCCCCACCATTCGCTAACATCTGCCCACTATGCATCTTACATGCGGAAACGATGTAACATTCCTTTCACGAATACCCCAAAATAAAACAAATAATCGATAAGCTCCTTACCTGTCTATCCTTTTTCTACAATGTCTCTCCGCCACATCCATTTCTTTTCCACGTGAACCATCCCCGTGAGAAGATTCCAGGAAGCTTCCTAGCCTTTCTGCTTGCTAGCCTGACAGCACGGGTCTGGCTGGTTGACACACAGGTCATGCAAGGGACAGCAAGGGTAGGGAGAGACACGTGCACTTGTATCTCAAGCTTCAACTGAAGTTAATGCAGAGAGAGATAACAAATGACAGGTCCACAACATAAATAGCCGCCGTGGCTCACGGCGGGTGGCGCACACGGCGGTGCCTGTCAAACCTGAACCGGCCCAAAACCACTGTTTTGGCCATAATTCTGCGCACAAGCGTCCAAACGGAGCGCCGTCTGATCCTACGGATGCACGACAAAAAGACAGACACAACGACTGGTCACACGCCTACGTCCGGGAACAGCCGGAGAGTGTAAGAAAACAAACATGTAAATCAGCCTGGCAGGGCTGTCCACCGAGAAAATCCTGAAGACCTCCAAACGTAGTCCGTGGGCTGTGGGAGCCCTCTGGTACACTGGGTAGGCTGCCAGGCTGCCTCCAGCGGGTGGAGCATCACCTAAGGGAACTCTGTCTCCAGCTGGGTCCGCCTCAAGGATCTGCACGAGCATGGACACGGCCGAGTGGTCACAACCAACTGTACAACTGTGTATGACTGACAACATCACAACACTCCCCCATGACCCGATGGTACGCATGTCCATACACGTGCAGAACGCGTGCCGGTGCAACACTGAGTGCTCAACAGGGACCCGGACAATCACCCACTCTCGGACAGGGGTCGCAATCCGACGGAACGAACAGCCCTGAGGAACTTCCCACGTGCCAGTGCCTTGGTCAGGAAGTCAGCGCACTGCAAGTCTGTGCCCACCCAGACGATGGAGATCAACTGCCGCTCCACCAGATCGCGCACGAAATGATACTCGGCAGCGATGTGCTTCGTGCGTGCGTGGAACACACCAGAGTTCTCAGCGATCACGAGAGCACTCTGGTTGTCACATCGGAGGATGATGGTAGGCACGGACTGACCCAAGCACTGGAACAACCGCTGCAGCCACACCGCCTCAGCGGCGCCAGCGCCCAGAGCAACATACTCAGCCTCTGAGGAGCTGCGAGCAATGCACCCCTGCTTGCCGCTGCGCCAAGACACAGCGGTGCCACCAAGCAGGAACACATAACCCGTGCAGCTGCGTCCATCAGGACTCCATGCCCAGTCGCTGTCGGTGTAGCCATCTACCACAACCGAGCACTGTCTCCGAAAGCAGAGACCGTGATACGGTGTGGAGACCACGTACCGGACGACTCGCAAAGCTGCGTGCAGAGCGCGAGCCCGAGGGGACTGACTGAACTGTGCGAGTAGGTTGACAGCGAACGCAATGTCGGGACGCGTGGTCGTGGCCAAGTACATCAGTGAGCCAATGATGCGCAAGTACAGGGTCACGTCCACAGTCTCGCCCAGATCGGCTGGGTCTGTCACCTTCAGGGCGTCCTGCCCGTCGGGAGTGATGGGTGACGAGGCGGCGGGAACAGCGCCAAGGAGGTCAGCAAACCGCTCCCCCACAACCTGTGCATATCGTGCCTGATGGAGGAGGAGTGTTCGTCGACGACGATCACGCACCATCTCCATCCCGAGGAAAACAGCCGCTGGACCAAGGTCCTTCATCCTGTAGGCGGCCTGCAGGACCGCCTTGGCCTCCTTCACGGCCTCCAGTGAAGGAGACACAATCAGGAGATCATCCACATACACCAGAATGGCAGTGAGGTGCTCGGCTGTCCGTCGGATGAAAAGTGACGAGCCGGCATCACTCTGGACGTACTCGGCCTGAGTGAGGGTGCGAGTGATCTCTTGGTTCCAGCACCGGGGCGACTGCTTCAGGCCATACAAGGCCTTGCGCAAGCGCCAGACCTTGTTGCCCTCGACCTCAAACCCAGGTGGCTGGACCATGTAGATCTCCTCCTCCAAGGTACCGTGGAGGAACGCATTGTTCACATCCATCTGGTGCAGCTCCCAGTCATGGTGAGCGACCACACCAAGCAGCGCACGAGCTGTGGTCATGCGGCCAACAGGGGCAAAGGTGTCAGTGAAGTCGATCCCCTCAACCTGAGAGAATCCCTTGGCAGTCAAGCGGGCCTTATAGCGGTCCAGTGAGCCGTCAGGCTTCACCTTCTTGCGGAAGACCCACTTGGCCTGCACGACCTTCCGTCCCTCAGGACGGTCGACCAGCTCAAAGACTCCGTGCTCGCGGATGGCCCTGAGCTCGTCCTCACAAGCGGCCCGCCACTGCTCAGCATCCTCTCCTGAGAGAGCCTCCTTTAACGTGTCTGGATCAGGGACCGTCAAAGGGGAGCTCCGGGTGGCTAGGACACATGCCTCATGGGTCGGACGGACCGCAACTAGGTCAGCGGCAGCTGCCTGTGCAGCCTCGTGCTCGTCAGCGATCAGCTGGTGCCCAATGGGACAAGCTGGGTGCACCTCCGTGTAGGTGCCTTGGACACTTAGGCCGAGAGCCTTTGTGCCAGGGTCACCACTGTGCACGCTGCGTGTGCGTCGTCTGGGTGGTGTAACCGCAGTCGGAGGTGCTCGTGAGGCCAGTGGGCGGAGACGCCCACCTGGTCCACGGGAGTAGCCCGAGTCTGAGCTGACCAACAGTTCTGGCACAGGGAGGGCAGGTGCTGTCTCTGGAGATGCTGCATGCGTGGGCGAGACAGGCGCGGCAGGCGCGGGCAAAACAGGCACTGCAGGCACGGACGAGACGGTCGCGGCAGGCGCGGGCAAGACAGTCGCGGCGGGCGCGGGTGAAGCAGGCGCCGCAGGCGAAGAGGCAGCAGGTGCAGCCCCGGCAGGCGAAGCAGGCACTGCAGGTGCGGGCGAAGCAGGCGCTGCAGGTGCGGGCGAAGCAGGCGCTGCAGGTGCGGGCGAAGCAGGCGCTGCAGGTGCGGACGAAGCAGGCGCTGCAGGTGCGGGCGAAGCAGGCGCTGCAGGTGCGGACGAAGCAGGCGCTGCAGGTGCGGGCGAGGCAGTCGCGGCAGGCGCGGGCGAGACAGTCGTGGCGGGCACAAGCGGGGCAGGCTTAGAGACTACAAGCCCGACAGCAATGATGGCCGGGTCAATGATGGCCGGGTCAATGGTGGCCAGCGACGGACTCACCCTGTGGGGTAGACTCCCCCATCCGACGGGAGGCCTCACAGGTGGGAACGTGAGACGCTGCCTGGGTGAGAATGGCAGACAGGTCGCGGTACGACAGTGCCTAAAAAAACAACGCGTCGCGCGACTCAACGATGCGGTGGCGACCCGCATCCCAGAAACGCCACGCTTTGGAGCG